>JAECUM010068423.1:0-18210 GCA_016617855.1 Megalonaias nervosa
ACAATCAACTTATCAATATGCAAAAATGATTGTGAATATCCACAAAAGGCATAGAACTACATTTTGTAGTGGACACACTCAGGGATGTGGGGAGTTCATTCTCTCGGTCAATACACAGCTGCCTGCAGTAAATCTTAACTCCGTTCAAAGGTCAGATATATGTATTTGTATGTGATATAAATAAAGTATATGTACAGTATGTACGCTGTATCAATGATACACCACTTGTATAATTTTTGTATTAAAAGGAAACTCGGCACGCCTCGTTTCCTTTTAAGGAAAAATTTATACATCTCGTGGTATATCATTGATATAGCGTACGTACTATGCATATTATATATATATATATATATATATATATATATATATATATATATATATATATATATATATATATATATATATATATATATATATATATATATATATATAAAGAATAATACAAATCATATGGCGAATAAGAGTCCTTTCAAGTGCACTGGATCCAGCAAGGGATCACGTAAGTCAGGGATTGATTAAGATAAATGCAATAAACTGACAACGAACAGCACAAAACTAGTATCTAACTAGCCTGAGCGCTTTCGACTCTTAGGTAACCGGACAATTCGGTGCCGGACAATTCGGCGCAGACAATTCGGCGCGGACAATTCGGCGCAGGGCAATTCGGAGCGGACAATTCGGGACCAAAAAACGGGTGATTCGGAGCGGACAATTCGGAGCAAAAGCGCGCCGACATGCACTCTGTGAAAGATGTAAATAACAAAAAACATCACTTTTAAAATAGTTTTCTGAGTACTTAGCTTATAGTTCTTCTATGTAAGACCAAATATTACAAATAATAAGAAATAATAATTGTAATTTTAACATGTTCAAATGGTTCAACTAACATTTACTGAGTTAATTACTCTAAATGCTAATGTTGTATGCGATCCCTTTGTCTTTGGAAAATAATCGGCAGTCAGTTAAAGTTAATTATAATTATTTCATCTGAAAACATGAAAGTAAATTTTTTTTTTTATCGCGGGCTACAGTTAGTTAGAATTGGAATGCGAATAATGGTCTTGGCTTTGGATTATTGAATACCACACACATTGTTTACTTTAACTTAATTTATACCTGCGCGGTTTTGTCGCGCGTCCTTTTGTCGAGGTTGTTTTGCATTGCGCTCATATGTCGGCACGCTTTTGTCCGTGCGCTTTTGTTACGGAGCCACTAGTTAACAATACGGAATTACGGTGGGATATAAAATGTGGAAAATAGTTATCATATGTGTGGTAGCTTGAGACAAAATTTGAACAAACAAATGCATACCCCTTTAAGGCATTATTAGTTATCACCGAAAAGGGCGAGGTTTATTTGTCAATCAATTACTAGTGCTTCACTCACTGTGTAACAGGCGGTGTCTTTGAAGTATGTCGCAGAGGCTCAAGTGTAACCGTTGAGAAATAAATTACTCAATTATGCAAAACTTGTTTGCGACATTGGCGAAGCCCAGGACGTTTTAAATATCCTGCTCCCATTTGTCCGCTCCGAATTGTCCGCTCCGAAATGTCCGCTCCGAAATGTCCGCGCCGAATTGTCCGCGCCGAATTGTCCTGCTCCGAATTGCCCTAGCACCGACTCTTAATGAGTCTTTTTCGAAGGCATATACAAAACATAGACAAGACAAACAAATAAAACAGAAAAACCGTAGTGTTTACCAAACTTTACATGGCTGTTTCTACAAGAATTAAACTTCCAAATGTATTATGTTTCAACTAGTTTATATCAACTTGTTGCGGATGCTGGAAATTATTTGTATTAACCTAAAAATCGATGAGCCATAACGACATCTGGTATTATGTGGACATTTATGTAAGCGCAAATTACATCCCGGATATTTCATTGTTATAGTAGTAATTGTAGGCTATTAAGCAAATTTGGAGAGTTTTTCAAAAGTAAAATGTGTCGGCTGCAAAAGATAGTTTTATTTGTACATGGCTGTCTTTTTCTAGTCTTCTTGGTTTAAACCGCTTGGTTTCAATGTTCTAAGGCGGCGTATCCAGTAGGATTCCTTTTTTTTTTCCTGGTTTCAGAACTCCATTTGGGGTTGGTAGCAATTGCAATAAGTGTTATATCACTGAAAGTGTGGCCAGGGGAGGAGAAGTGTTCTGCGACCGGGCTTTTGTACAACTTCTTTGTCATCCAATCAGATCTATGAAGGTTGATCCTTCTGTGTAGCTTTTCAGTTTCTCCGACATAATGAAGGCTACAGATCTTACATGTGATGAGATAAATTACATTCTCTGTTTTGCACGTTTTGTTTGGACCATGTATGTTTAGTTTTTCTCTAGTCACTGTGCTAGAAAATGTCCTGGTCTCTATCATATGTTGACAGGTTTTGCATCTTTTATCGCCACAGGAGCCACATTGACTAGGGTAGTCTTTACTAGTGATTGGAGTTAGCTTCGCCCTGACTAGGATGTTCTTGAGGTTTTATGGTCTCCGGTAAGCTACCACAGGTTTGTTCGGAAGGATTAACTTTAGTGCGTCCGACGATTCCACGATGGGCCAGTGTTTCGCGATGATTTTACTTACTTTGGGGTCGTCTGGATGGTAGGTCAGGATAAATGGTATAGATAGATAGATAGATAGATAATAGATAGATAGATAGATAGATAGATAGATAGATAGATAGATAGATAGATAGATAGAGATATATATACCCCACGAAATAAACGTTATTCACTTACAACCTCCCTACGCGATAATTTCTTTTAAAGCAACACTATGCGTCCTGCTCTGCCACAACACACCTTATTCCTATTTTGATTTATTTTCTTCAAAATTGACACGCTGCCACACACACACACACACACACACACACACACACACACACACACACACACACACACACACACACGTGATAAAACTTAACTAATAACAACAATGAACTAAAGGACAATTCCAATTTTTTTCTCACAAAATCTCACAACCACACCATGCATTGCATATTCTCTACAAAGGGCCACCACAATAAATTTTACAAAACATGACACAAAAATTATAAATTCCAGCCCCAACATAAAAACTTAATACATAAATTACAAAAACGCTTGATGGAAGATTCCGGGCATATATTTTAAATCAGATAATCCGAAGATCAAACCCAATAATGTGGAACGATTTAATTGTTTTTAATTATGAATGACTCAAATTTATAACATTTGAAGCGTATAAAAAAACACAAGTATGGTATGGCGAGACTATCACCAGATAAGTTGCTTAATGGAGACTTTGTGGATCATTGAGCAAGAGTTTATTTCAGTCAACAAGAAAGTTACAAAGACACACAGGTCATTCAGAGTGTTTAATTTTAGAATTTACGAAACTCAGTTTGTTCAACGTTGTAGCTGAAATAATAAAATTATATGATATATAGCGATATGAATTAATAATAATAATAATAATAATAATAATAATAATAATAATGATAACTTGGACTTAGCACAGCGCCTAGCATTTAGAAGCTGAAAGCGCTTTACAATATTAAATAACACATAAAACCATATACAACTATAAGAATACAAAAACAAACACCAAGAAATTACAAAACAAAAACATGACAATTATTAAGGAAGTAAACATTATTAAGTCTTTAAATATGTTCCTGTAGTAGAAATATGTGAGTTATAAGAGCACTCTTAAATGATATCACCGTGTAATTGTGTTTAAGATCTGTTGGCAATACTTTCCACATAGGTGGTCGATGACTTCATTTTAACAGCTGAGACACTGAGCATGCGATTGGCAGAGGAGGAGTGTAAGTTTCTAGATGAGATGTACACTTGAGTGAGGTCAGATAGGTATATTGGACTGGAGGCAGTCAACGAAATGTAGCATAGTGTACATATTTTATGTTTGATTCTGGATCCAACAGGTAGGCAGTGAAGGTTACAGTGGGTGTGCGTGTGTGTGTGCGTGCGTGCGTGCGTGCGCGCGCGCGCGCGCGTGCGTGTGTGTGTGCTCAGTTCTTCGAACTCTAAGGATGATCTGAGCAGCCGTGTTTTGAATGTTTTGGAGTTTCTGTAGTAGATACAGAGACGAACCAGACAGAAGCGAGTTACAATAGTCCAGTCTTGATAGTATTGAGGGACACAGGTGTTATAGTGGCACGAACCGAAAGAAAATTGCGACTGGAGCTGATGCATCTTAGCTCCCGATATGCAGCCTTGTATGTGTTTATTACACGTTGGTGTAGTGACAGCATTCACCTACGTTTCGTACTGACTGTGTAAATATAATGTTGGCATTGCTGAGACAATATTTGAGGTAAAGGATATGAATGAGAACATCTTTTGCCTGGTGATCGTGATGGCCTCAGTTTTAATTATATTATTATTTTTATTCACATATAGATGTCTCATTTACTTTGAATGATCTATATATATAATTAAAGATTGATTTTTTTAAGTTCTTGTTAATTAGCATGATGGTAGGTATGTACAGTTCGTACGTTCGATACGATGAGTCATTTGTGTGTGAATCTCACAACAGGTTTGGCGGCTCTTAAAGCGTGAGTAACAAATCCTAGTATAATTGGACCAAATCTGCTATTCTTAAACTAGAAGCTGTATACCGATGTGGTCTAAAGCTGTTGGCATTTTCTCTTCATTTAGATGCAAGAAACCATTGTTTTAAATTTTGTTCCATTTTCTCAACTTTAACGTTAAATTTATGAATTACAGTGAGAAAAAAAATCAAACTCATGCATGTTTTCTATATTGTTTGGCGAAGCTTTTGCTTAAATGTTAGCACTGAAATACATTTTCCTCCTTAGCTTCACTAATGCTTAATTTTTTCTTGCTTATTTTATCATGATATTGAAACTGTAAAGTGTGATAATGCCATCGGAATATTTAATTTATATTTTCATTGGTATCAATTTTTCATGATAAATTTAATACATTTTAAATATTCTCTTGAAAAGCATTATGTAACCAAATGTAAGAGCTGAATTTAATGCTGCCTGGTTACAAAAAATGGTGTTAACTATATTTATATGTCTTATTTGCCATTTATTTCCTGAAACTAATGTCCATTCAAGAACGTCTGGAAATGGATTAGCATGTTCTTTGTACAGACATATTTATGTAGTTTTTCGTTTCATGCTGCTTATCAGATACAGTAAGTTTTGGGGGTTTTTGCTCGTGGTGTTTTAATCCATCAAGCCTACATCTAAGGCAGCAACTACACCAACTACTAAGCAATACATTATGTTTTAGTTACTTTTATCACATCGACTTTTCTGAATTTTAGGTTAAGTTTGACTTTGTTCTTGTGCTACTTATTCTGCTTTGGCTTTTTAACATTCCTTTGTGTCTCAATATCGACTCTAAGCTGACCTTTCATCTTTTGTGTAAAAACCGTGTCTTTTGGCAGTACGACCTGAGGAATTTTTTCAGTTTTACACTCATGAACTTGTTCGTTTCACTAACTTTCTTCTGTTTAATTAACAAACAAATAATTAACAGTTGATGCAAACATCAATTAATAATATTTGCAACTTATTCAATACCAGCTTGCGACTTGATAACATTTTGTTACCTATTGCATTCATATCACTCCTGAACTAAACTTTCATTAAATCTTCGCTTAACTTAATAGGCTTGTTGAAAGGTGACAGTAGTAAAATTTTTGTTCAATAAGTTAACAGGAAAAAATGGAACGTACTTTACAAGGAGAACAAAACATGCCTACAATGCATTGAAGCCATCACAGATGTCTACTAAAACAAGTATTGTAAATCTTGCTATAGGCGAGATCTACAAATTGGAGAGAAAATATTATAAATTAGAAGCCAAAGAGAACAGTACATGTGGTTAAGTACACGAATCAAAAGTATTAAAAACGATGAGTACATAAAAATCCCAATTGGAAATAATCGGAGAAGGAGCTGAAGCAACATAGACTTGGAAGCGCTGAAAAGCCAATATCAAAGCCAATTATTCCTTCTCGATTGTGGAATAATTTCTCTGGTGCTTATTTAATTTCTTAGAAAAATAGCACACTTGATGATCTACACCATTTTTGTCTTGTCAAATGCATACTCTATCAACAACATCGCTTGCATCAACAGGCATTTTTGTAAAATGCCTGACTGAAATTTGGAACCGAAAGAACTGAAGCAGTCTTAGGTATGGCCTAGAACTTGTCAGAAGCCTCCTGACATTTTTTCAGACCAATAAAACTTGGTTTACTTCCTCAACAAATTGGACAGGAGTTCAGCAATAATGAAAAAATTGGAGCAAAATGTTCGATAATATCCAGCCATAACTAATTATGGCATCAGTTGTTTTTTACTTGTAGGCATATGGAATTTCAGAGATAGCCTTGACCTTAGCATCCCAAGGTATAATTTGTACGTGTCCCACAATATGTCTCAGAAATGTAACCCATGTACGGTAAATCTCACTTTTGGATAAATTAATTGTCAAATTTGCATCACTGAGTCTACGAAAATATTTCCAAATCGTCTCCAAGTGATCTTTCCAGGTAGATGATGACATCATCGATGTAAGCATCACAATTATCTAGACCAGATGTAATCATGTTCATTAAACGTTGCAAAGGTGAACCTTTCATCCCAAGCGGCATCTCTTTATATTGATAAAGTCATTCTGGAGTCACGAATGCCGAGATTTCCTTTGCCCTTTCCGTCAGTGGAATTTGCCAGAATTCTTTCCAAAATGTCAAACTTGGTGACATATGTTGCATTTTCAATTTTATAAATGCAATCATCAGTTCTTGGCAATGGAAATGAATCTGGTTTGGTCACACTGTTTTCTTTTTTCTAAAGTCAGTGCTTATGCGGAGAGTATTATCTGGTTTCGGCACGAGAATACATGGTGAATTCTAGTCATTTATACTTGGTTCTATGAAATCATTCTCCAGCAAATAATGAATTTCTTTATCAAACATTCCTGTTCGAGAGGGTTCATCCTGTATGGTTGTTGTTTCACAGGTGTGAAATCTAGAATTTCAAAGTCATAGTAGATTTTTTTTTTTTTTTTTTTGGTCTTATTGGAACATCTGGAAACAAGTGCTCATATTCAAGTAATAGCTGTTTTAGATCATTATTTTATTGTTGCTGCAGATCTGAAAGTTTCGGACCCAGATTATTCAGACTTTCTGAATTCTGAAGATTGCTTACATCAAAGTCACTACAGTCCGATTGCATTCCATTGCTTAAATCCTCACTTTGTGGGACAGGTACAATTAATTTGACTGCGTGATTAACCTAGCTATCTCTATTAACATACTTCTTCAACATATTTATATGGGATTTGTTTTTGTTTTCGCCTCTCAAGACTATTATTATATAAATTAAATCGCTTATTTTCTTTTCAACTATGTTAGGACCATAGTATTTAGCATGAAGACGATTTTCTGGCTAACAACTCCTTTCTTTTGTATATTTATCACACCTTAATTTCAGTTTTGGCTGAGTAGAGTGCAAATTATCTCTTGCATCATCGCACGCCTTTGAAAACGTATATTTAAATTAGAAACATAGTCGAGAATATTAACCTATGAATCTTCATTTGAAAAAAGTTTCTCTTTTAATAACTTTAATGGTCCTTGGACAGTATGTCCAAAACTATTTTAAAGGGACAAAAGCCTAAAGATTCTTGAACTGGTTCCCTAGCAACAAAGAATAGCAAATGAACACCTTCGTCCCAATCGTTTTCAGTCTCAAAACAAAATGACCGATTCATATTTTTCAAAGTTTGATGAAATCTTTATAAAAGCCAGTTGGCCTTTCTTGTGATAGGCAGAAAACTTAAGTTGCTGGATGCCTAATTCAAGCACAACTTGCTGGAAAATTTCAGGCCAAAAAATTTTGACCTCTGATCAGATTGGATAGATTTGGGAAAATTGAGTAAAATTTCATCAAAGATTTTAGTATGGTTTTAATTTAAATATTCCTCAAAGGATTTGTGTCTGTGAATCATGTAGATGCACACATTACGGTCAACAAGTATTGGTTTCCTGACTAGGTTTTAGGTAAGGAACCGACACAGTCAACTATTATTCTTCTAATTGGTTCGTCAGATGAAGGAATATGTTGCAGATAAGCATTAGATATCTTCTGATTGGATTTTCCTATCTTTTGACAGGCATGACAAGATCTTCAGTAATTAGAAACATCACTTTTAATTCTTGGCCCATAAAATGATTTAAGATCTTGTGATAAGTCTTATTGAACCCTAAATGACCAGCTAAAGACGTTTCATGGACTATACTAAGAAAGTTCCTATCTATATAACTTAGGAACAACAATTTGATAGCTCATTGACAACTCGTCACCAGCGGGTACCTACAGATGGTCTCTATATTCTCATTAGGACCCCAATTTTAACAAATAGCAAAACGCTACTTTTTGTGGCTTCAGTTTCTCTAATAGCACTCTGAAACAAACAAGAGATCTCAGGATGTTTCTCCTCTTCGACGACAAGTGATTATCGTTTGTCACCCTAATTAGAACAATAGAACGTGTAGTAAAACGAGGATCACTGTGATCAATACCTGTTGATTAATCAAGACCAGGAGCCAAACATGACCTGATCAAATGTGTTATCAATACAATTTCGATTTTATAGTTGCTTATTTATAGCCTGATATAGTTACTAGGAATAATTCAAAGTCTGAGTTGAAGTTCATGCATTCAAGTTTGATGCTTTCTTCGTTGTCACCTTTTGCAGGCATTCCCAAATTTGACTATGTTCCTGTACAAAAATGTTGTAATAACGTTCAGAAAGTACTACAGTCATAAGTTCATTCTTGTCACTGATGTAATAAAAGAGATTGTGAGTTCATCAGAAATATTGTAATACCCACAAATATAATATGTTCTTTGCAAATAACACGGGGTGTTTATTTATTTAAGTTTTTAAGTGGATTGGAAAATACTTTTCTTTCTCAGGAATGGAGACTACCGTAATTCTTGCTTTGCTAATTATGTCCCAATCATTTACCGTGTGACAACTACAACTGGCAAAATGTCGATAATTTACTGAGTGACATATGTGTCAGAAAATGTGTTAATCATTTACCCTGTGACAGCTGTAATAGGTAATAGGCCTATCATTTGTTGAGTGACAACTGTGACTGGTAACGTGCCGATCATTTACTGAGTGACAACTGTGTCGGGTAAAGCACCATTTGGAATCAGATAGTTAACTGTGATGTGCTAAAAGTAACTGGAATAAGCAGTAATAGCTTTTCAGAAGCATGCTGTGTACAATCGTAAGATCAGGACTTAGTATTGCATGGAACATTGTACTGATGCATTGTATGGTCGTTTTTGTTTTGTTTTTTGTTTCTCGTTATTTATCATCCATTTATTTAGTATTTAACAGTGTACATTTGGTTGTGCCTTCAACGCACATTGCATTAGCCTGATTTAAAATATCTTTCTCCTTATTAGTAAGCATCTTGGGGAAGTCTTTGCACTTTGATCTTCTCTATTTGTGGTCCGACGAAGACATCGGCTTTGACCTTTGCCTCAGACAGCTTAGGGAAGAAGGTTTGAAGGTACTTGAAATTTGCTGACTCTTTGTCTAGAGCTCTGACAAATTATTTCATAAGGCCCAGTTTGATGTGCAGTGGTAGCATCAGCACCTTCCGGGGATCCACCAGTGACTCCCACTTGACGTTGTTCCTCCCCACAGAGAACTCGGTCTTCTGTAACCAGTCCAGCCTGTGGTAGAGCGCCGTGGTGTCCCTGCTGTCCCAAAGGCAAGAAAGCAGGGAAACTTAGTTAAACCGCCTTGGAGACCCATCAGGAATGCCACCATTTTGAAGTCTCCGATGACCTCCCAGCAGTACTCATCATACTTCAAGGCGTCCAGCAAGGTCTTGATGCTGTTGCAATCCTCTTTGAGGTACACCGAGTAAGCCAGAAGCAGAGCCCATCTTGACGGGTGAAGAGGCTGGAAAAATCTTGGTGACGCTTCCTCTGATCTGCGACTTGCACACTTTCATCCAACAAGTTCTACTGCTTGAGCCTAGACGTCAAAAACACGGCATTGGACTTGGTGAGGCCAAGATCTCTGATCAAGTCTTTGAGGTCATTTTGGTTGGTGCAGTATGGGGGTCTCTCCTCAGCTTCACCTCTGAAATTGTCATCTGGATGTACAACGTCTTCCTCGCTCTCTGACTTGCTGCTCACTTCTAAAGACGGTTGCTCTCTCTCTCTCTTTCTTCGGAGGAGTGGGTATAGGGAGCTCAGGGCAGTGTTGCACCGGGGCGATGGATGAAGGAAGGTCCGGATACGTGATAGCAGGTGCATTCTTGCCAGACAGACGTTTGGAAGGGTCCACCATTCAGAAGTAGCAGCTGCTTGAGTGGTCAGTGGGTTCCCGCTCAATTCTTGGGATAGCGAAATTCATAACTCTCTTTTCCCCTCTGTACCATCCTACAAAAATACATTTATTTCACCCATGACTAATGTGTAAGAGATTCTCGCAACATTTTTCATATATGATATATTTTTTTCAATACCATTGAAAATTGTAAGACATTTTAAAATTAAAAACTTTTACAAGTTTAAACGTTTTGACAAATTTATAACATAAAATTCCAAGCAACAATAGTCCATCTTACCTTCCAAAGTTTTTTGCAGTGCTCGCAGGTGAAATGAGGTGCCCAGGGTTTGTCTTGATCCTCGACAGGCATGCCAAAATATGCCTTGTAGGCCTCACACACCCTAGCAGATGCTTCCACGGAGTACTTTCTCGCTCTTGTCTTGATAAATTGGCCGTAGGCATAGCAAAAATGCGTCTTCCGGATTCTTGCAGCCTCTTGATGCCATCTCAGAAAACTGCAGATATGTGTCCACTTAGGTAGCTGGAACTAAACTGAACTTGTGGGCTTAAGGCCCCTGTATTTGTACTACTATTTATATTACTGGAAAGTTCTAGAACGTTCTAGAAGTTATTCCAGGTTTACTCAGCACTGAATCTATCTGGAATGTTCTGGAAAATAGGTACATTTCAAACTATCACTATCCTGGTCACAAAAGCAAAGTTTGTTGGGAATAATAGACATTTTCTATACTTTTGAGACATAAGCATTTAGGAAAGAACACTTACTACCCAGGAACAACAAAAAAATTTGTTACACGGTGTAATTTCATTTGTTATCGACTTGGCGAAGGTGAGTTAACCAATTTAATGATTAAAATGAGCAGCCGCACAGGGGTAATGTGCTGTACTAGTTAGTTTTGCATGCATCAATTTATCGAACTGTTAGTTTTGCTAATCCCCAAACACTGATTTGATTAATTTTGTATTAATTTCTTGTTAGCGAACGTTTTATGAACACTAGAAAATTGAATACGGTATATATTCTGTCCGCAAAAATGCATCTTTGCTCGAATATTTGTTTGAATTGCTGCTATACATTATTTGAACGAATATAGAAAGAATTCAAATGATGGTATGAACTGATATATAATTTTCATTAAACTTTATATTTTTAAAGATCCCGTAGACTTATTTGTAGTCTTCGACACTGTTTCTTTTTTATCTTTTAGAAATTTTCTGAAAAAAATCAACTTCGTCCTTTGACTGTTTCTTCTCGTTTATTCTGCAATATCGTGTATTACCCTGCTTGGATATTGCCTACATTATAGCCGTTCTATCGCGTGTTTCATCGATACAGTTTTATTGTTTCATCTCTGACGCTTCGGGATATACATCTTTATTCCTATCTGTTTCATTGTGGTGATCATTATAAATTCGCATGACGTGCAGGTATGACTAGGATGTTAACAATTTCGTCTAACAGTTTCATATTCTGCTGCACTGTTTTCCATCATCTGTGACATTCATCTGTGACCTCATTGCCTTTCAGAAAAGTTGCCTTGCTCCCTAATACTGTTTGATATGTATTGTGCTTAAGATTTAATATTATTTTGTGTTGTGGAAATGCTATAAGTGGACTGTATCATCAGACATGTCTGCGATCTTCGATCTATACGTGGTTTTCCGTTCGTTGTGCGAGTAACCAGATGTGTGAGTTAACGTGTAGGTAAAGATTCCTCTTTGAACATCAGTGCAAGAGTTGTTGCTTTTCAACATCGTTATTGTCCTTGTTTGACGTATTATTTCAAATTTAAAAGTGTGCTAATTAATACCCTTTCATGTTAATCAACACGATGATTTCCAAAATAAAAGTGGATAGAAAACATGACAGGTTCCGTTGTTATATATAGCACAGTTATTCACTATAGAGGACTCTTGTTTATTCCATTCTCTCACTCTTTCTCTCTGTCTAGCCTAATATCTATCAGTCTCTTTTCTCTCTATGTCTATGTATATATATATATATATATATATATATATATATATATATATATATATATATATATATATATATATATATATATATATATATATATACCAAACTGTCTTAGGAGCCCCGAGCTTTTTCATTCTTTAATACCATCATTTTTTCACAATAAACTGAAACCCATCAACTTCGAATGCAGAAATAAATTTCGATCCATAATTTCAATTTTACGCCCCCACCCGCAGAAAAAGGAGACTCTCTTCAGACTTGGAAATGAATAATAGCATTTAAATTCACGACACACGCTGGAACAGATTAATTAAAGTCAGCAAATTCTGTAGCAGACTTGTCTGTGAGACAAGGATCTGGAAAATGTCCCAAGGGCACGCGAGGTTGAAACAATACTTGACACGCATGACGACACAGATTAGGACTATCAAAAAGCAAATCTGATGTCCTTGATAAAAGATAAAAGAGCCATCTCTGAAGGTAAATTTTTTCATACCTAAATGCTTGCAGGTATACTATTCAACAAAGATTAAGACTGACGCTATTCGTTTGCACACATGATAAATGCAACATTTTTATCTGGTATTTATTTCTTTTTACAATTAAATATCAGGGCTCTATTACCCATGCAAATTGTCGAGCTTTTGATGCTTTGCCAGATAAGACTAACAAAACAGTTTTCGGAAATCAAGAAGCACACAAATGATTTTTAATATAGAAATATCACTGCATACGTGTATTTAAGTACCCATGACTGTCATTTGTCTTCACTCACATGTCAAAATGTCAGAACGATCCGCTAAGCATTGTACAATTAAACTATACTTCCAGCATAAACTTACTCTGATCAATGGATATGATTCTGTGCCAAAACCCACATTGAAGAAACTAGAGAAAAAATGCAGATGTTGTAAAGAAATTAGAATTCGATTTAAAATCCACGCATGCATTCGAATAGATAACCTGCATTATACCTGCATTGCTTGTGCAATACGAGCATTGAGAATCAACAACCCTTTACTCGAGTGTCCACTATGTACTGTTTACTAATACGAGAATAAGTCCATTTTGGAGTGAGTACGTAGCTCTTCATTAATCATTCGGATTATTTTGTTTACACTTAAACAATGTTTGGATACAGCGCATATTAAACGTTCTTTTATTGCTAGGATGCTAAAATGCCATGTGGATGGCTACACGTTATGGTTGAGATACTAAAGTTTTCTTTCTTTATTCAGGCCGCCATGGTGGGTTTCCTTAAGTCCTGTTCTTAAAGTTTAATTTGCTTGGCAAAATTTAGCCTGCTGAGTATATTCATCCTCAGTACTAGCATTACGAGAGCTGTAGATTATGAGCAACATGATGAATACAACGGTATTAATATACATATGGCCTGCTTGATATGAAAAGAACGATTATTAAACAAGTACTTTTAATTAGAAAGCCCTCTAAAGCTGATACAAAACATTTCAGACATAGTCAGGACCACTGACCGGATGGTGTTTTTAAACAAAGATTTTAGCTGTTATCGAGAAGCCTACAATCACATTTGGTAATGTTTGAAATCTGTAAAATCAGTGTGGCAAGAAGGGATCGGTAACAAATCGATATTTACTTTATCTGCAGAGAATGTGAGAGGGGTGAAAGAGGCATAAAATACAAACTGAGCAGAAGGGAAAACATTTCTATACAAGGTTTCTAAATCGGTTGGCGGCAGGCTATAAAAAATACCGCCACGTAATTGACCAATTATGAGCCTGTTCAGAATGAAATTCATTAAACAACCTGAGAGAAAATGTTCATTCAAAATTCACCTTGTATACCCTAACCCTGTTTATTATGGGCAAATTACACCATTCGAATCTACAGTTGAAAATTTCCTTAATCTACATGTCAATTGTATGCAACTAGCTCTATGTTAAAGTCTCACTGGTCACCTTTACCAGTTATATAGAATACAGAATATACCATTTTATTTTAAACATATCTACTGTTTATAGCCTTCATGCCTACTGAAACAATTATCAAAGAACATGATGTTCTGTTATGTCTTAATGTCATTAAAATATAATTCTATTTTCCTATTACAATACTAAATTTATGTTTTGAAAAAGAAGACATGAGAGATTAAAATGCACGTAAAGTAAAGGTACCAAGATAAATATTTATTTCGAAGTTCACGATTAAAAGGATACACAAGGAGGAAGTCATACTTTGATAACATAATGCACAAAACTTCTCTTCTCGGGATATGTTTCTATAATGACCAAATTATCACTTTTAATAATATACAAATATGTTTACATCACATATTGTATTCTATACAAAGCGAAAAAAGTCAGTTGATTAGAAGTTGCTAGCAGCTCTCTCCATGATTAAATCAAGTTGTTTAATTAGACAATGGTATAACACCTCGTTATACTAATTCCGCCATAAATATGACAGTCCCACTTGTTTGAATGGACAAGTCCAATTTTCCCCATTACATTTATACCGGAGACAATATCATTTTTCAATATTAAATGTATTTGAGACAGCAAGGGATTGCAGTTTTATAAGATCCCTGACGAAAATTAATCATTCGTACTTTTCGTATTACATGAAGTGGTACTCGGCCAAGTTTTAGATACAATGCATGCAAATTTGTACATTTCTTAACTTTTGAGATATTTCTACAGAATGTCAAATGCACATTTTCTACCTACTTTGTAACGTGAAATTGTTATACTTTGGCAACACAGACTATTACGGAAATTACTAACGCATCAGATAAAGGATATCGTCTGTGATTGGTAGACAAAAATTTTTATATAATATTATACAACATTTGAATAAGAAAATGAAAAGTTTTGATTTCGACACTTTTGTTTTCCTCCATTCTTTGGTATGTATATCTAATTTGTATTGTGTGTTGCCTGTTGTCCATTATTCAATGCTATATATATCTATCTCTCTATCTATCTATCTATATATATATAAGGACAAAGGTCAAAAACACAATACAAATTATATATATATATGCTGCTATATATATATATATATACCGCCATATATATATATATATATATATATATATATATATATATATATATGTTTTTGACCTTTGTCCATAACTGAGGGTAAGAGTTTGGGCCTAAGACACTAAATTATTTTTATAAACAACATATTACATAGCTAATGTTTGTCTACGATTGTAGATAATACATTAAGATTAATACTAATTGTGGGTAAACATGTTTACTTGGTTTTGAGTTGTAGATACAGACATGGTTGTGACTCTAGAAGATTCAAGAAAAGAATTTTGTTTACAGTTTGATGGAAATTTTCCACTAAGATGACCCTCACCCTGGTCTTCTTATTGTGACTTAAGGTTTTTATATTAGGGTTGTTTATATTAGAATTAATTATTTCTATATTAACATCCGAAGTGGAATCAGTCTTTTAATTTGAGATGATTCATTTTTTAAAGTTTCCCATTGAAGTTAAAATGTGCTCTTTGACTTTAAGACTAAATCACTACTTTGGAATTGTTGTGAATTTAATTAAAGACATTTTAGATTATATCACTGTGATACATTAAACCTCTTAACACATCAACACTACTAATGGCTATTGGTACATCAGCACTTTAAAGATTGAAATTGATTCGGAATACTCTAAACATTTGGACCTGTGATAGAACTGATGGGACTATTTAGGATTTGATTCACAATACTGTAAGTTCCATTAACATTTTCACTTTGTATTCTATGGAAATAAAAAAAAATTTTAATTTTACAAAACTTGTTGGTTTTCTTTCTTATCTGGTACTTAGTTTAAAACCATAAAGTGGTAAAATCTTTAAAAATGAATAACATTAACTGCCACTGTAAACTTTCAATAAATTAGCATTGATTATATATCATATTTTGATTTAGAAAATATTATTTATGTTAACACAACGACCTTTTCCATTATATTAACGTTGTTACATTTAAGTACACTGATCACAGGATGCTGGTTCCCAGGAATCGTTAATCGTTTTATCACTGCCAAAATGTAAACTCATCATCATTGTAGTCAAGTGTTGTTGTGTTATTTTATGTTTATTGTATGTGTGAATACGTTCATTACCTTTGGTTTTTGCGTTAATATATCTATTTCATACCTGTCCGTCCATATGAATTGCTTTTCCTGTCCAAGATAAATCGTTTTGAAATATTTTAAGAGAACATAATCGCTGATGAACCTCGCAAAGAGGTTCTAAGATCAATTCATAATGTTGAAGGAGGCATTGGATAATTATGAATTTAAAAGTATCCTGATGAAAAATGTTATTTTTTGTTATAACTTTTTGCAATTGATGAAAGAAAGGACGTTTAAAACATAGCAGTAAAATATATTGCAGAGAAAGGAAAGAGTCGTCAAAAGATGGAACTTTAGGAAAACACATGGTTACGTATAAACCTGAAATTATCTCTCCCTCCCCCTCCCCTCTCTCTCTCTCTAGTGCCCTTTATGCTCAGCATCTTGTTTCTCGCACAGATTCCTACTTCATACCACAGTCTCTCAGGTTCAGTCTTATGTAGTCAAAATAAAGTACAACTAAGTGTCTGTCTTGAATTGTGAAGTATGTTTTTGTCTAATGCAACAGGTTATTTTTGCTTCTTTTTTAAAAAATTAATCGTTATGCTATGTTGCGCTGCGAGATGCATATAAACAAAAGAATGATTTCAAGTCCGGTGTCAGATTGTCCATCTATTCATTCTTGTCAATGAAATGAAAGGCACTGACTTCAATTTATCATTTTTAATTGCAATCTATTGCCGCTTGTGCCTTTTAGTCTATCGTGACAAAGTTGCCAGAAAACGAGCGAAAAAGAGGCGGATCTATAACTCCCCTACTCCTAAAAATAGATGAGCGCGAAACAACCTATTCGTTCCCGAATGTAAGATTTTTTGAAAGTGACATAGGTAAACTTTGGAAACGTTTAAAATGTAGAGGTTCCATCCCACAGACCCCATACCTAATCGTTTTCGTTACCTCTCCTCTCTCCACAACGATTTTCCTGGATCCTCTCCTGAATAATATCGAAGGCAGTCTTCCAAAACATACATAAACACGGCAGGCGATTTAATTCGTCATTGGTCCACGTGAATAACTAATATGCGTATTTCATTGACAGTTGTCTGTATGTCAAATTAGAAGGATCTAAGTATTGGATAATCGAATATTTTTCAAATAGACAAATGTGCTATTTCAACGCTTTGCATTATAAGTGATGCATAAAGTCAAACAATGTCTTAGAGTTAAACAATTTACCCGAATGAGTATTTTTCAGATTTACAGATTCACGTGGTATGGAGAAAAATATGCTCAGCTCATCGAACTTTTGCAACTCGATAGAAAACTGTTCACCTTTTGAGATAAGAGTATAAAATTGATATAAATGTGTACAAAATTAACTATTGACATCTATTTTACAAAACTTTACTCGTTTACTCAGTTAATCAGAGAGCGAAGTGTTAAATATAATATATGTAATCATAATTGTAGGAGAAGAGGATCAAAGGTTACAAAATAGAAATAATGCTTATCTTCTTTACTAAAGGTATAAATATATGACCTATGGTTTTCTTGCCACCTCTGCTATCATTACTTTAATTCTTTGTGCTGCTTTGTGTATGGCTTATTTGTCACATGTTTAGGACCTGCACACTAACTCGTGTCAGCAAGCGTCTTCAACTCAAACTGATGTCTCTGTACATGCAGTTCATACAGTAGTTAGAACTTGTTGTACGCTTGAAACGAGTTTTTACTTTCTTTTGTACCTTTTCTAAAAAGACTAACATACCTTCTTGACTGCTATAGATTATGAGCATGTCC
>JAECUM010068425.1:0-11267 GCA_016617855.1 Megalonaias nervosa
TATATATATATATATATATATATATATATATATATATATATATATATATATCGTTCTTTGATATGATATTGAAAATATAAGTAAAAAATGTTAATGGCTTCTATGCAAAAAATACATTTTTAGTGTAATATATGTTTATTTCTTTAATAAATTGTCACTAAAATTTATTCAAACATAGTTATTAGGTACGAATAAGATGGAGTACTTATCACAATGACGAATCTAAAAATCCACTACACACTAGGATACGTACATGTAGTGGGAGGGTGATCGAATTTCAAGTTTTGCATTTTCTAACAAAAATCTAAATCATTCTGTACCACAAGTGAAAAGCCATATGCCCAATGACCGGTACCATAATAGTTTCTGTGAATATAAAGACGCAGTTTATTAGCTTCCCCTTAATTTTACTGCGCAAGTCATCATAAATTGTTTCTTTAAAACCTATCATAAACCATTGCAAAAAATGCGTCATATGCAGTTTATTTAGATAAAACATCTACCCTGGATTGGATTGTACATATACATTCAGCCTTTATTCTTTGTTGATTTCTCTCTTTAATTTATTCCTGTCCTCCACGTTAATACTATTGTAATCTAGCTGATTTCACACACTATTTACATCTCTGGTATTTTGTACTTGATTTTTCCATTTTCTCGATAAGATTCTTTTTGTTGCATTTGTAACAGAGTTGCGTATTCTTGCTAAAGTTTCTTCAACTAGGCTGGAAGCACGTTATCAACCGGCGACGAAGTAACTTCCATTGACGATTCTTGGACCTGGTGTCCACAAGACTCATCGGTACAGGTGTACAGGTTGCTGAGTTAGGTTACGGTAACACATAACGATATCCCAGTATGACGTCAAGTGACAATCCAGACAAGCATACGACTTCGATTTTCCCTTTCTCGTACGGCGAATTGAGGTCAGTGACGGCCACTGGTAACGAGTCACGCGTGCTTTTGATGTACTGCACCTGAATTACCTCCCCTGTAAGTCCTCTGGCTTCACGTACTTCTTGTCAACAAGGGCGGGGACATTACACCCAGTGTCATACAAGATGTTGGCGTTTCTCCGTTGACGGTGGCGAATGCGAGGTTTACTGATTTACAGGTCGCCTCGGTCCCACGTTTCATCCTGGCAACAACATTCACCTGGGTCGATCTGGCCTTTGGGACAGTCCCTGACAAAATGCCCTGAGCACTTGCAGCTGTAGCACGTCGGCGGCTCTCGCCGTCCTGTAAAGCCCTTTCTCCGTTGTCGAAGCCCGTCCTTGTCGGTGGGTGGAATCCTTACCCGTAGATCCACTTCCGACCTTCCCGTCCCGAGGACGGTGAAGTACGGCTGGCTCTCCCTCAACCACTCGGCGCGACTCAGTGGGGCGGGATCTGTCTGTACCCCCAGAAACTCCAGTCTTTGAGTGCGCTTGTTCGTATCTTTCCACCATGCTGGCAATCTCGTCGAACGTCCTATGCTCTCTCCGCTAGGAAAACCGTCAATTCTCTCCTGTATGTACTCAGAACGTGTTCATTGAGTCTCGCGTCACGTAAACTTTCATAACGTCCGGTCGACCTCTGCCATTTTCATCCACTTCTCAAATAACCCGCGAACTCGGGTGTGACATTGAGAGTGTGTCTCCGTTTGCTTTTTCGTGGACTCCGGTAGGTTCGGCGGTCAGCCGATAATGGCAAAGAAGGGCCTTCTTCAGGGTGTTGTAATCGTCTTCTTGGTTTACTGCTAAGTTGTGAACTGCACCTTGCAGAAAGGCCGAAACATTGATCGGCCAATGTTGTTCAGGAATCTTATGTACTCACGCGAGTTTCTCGAATTAAACGAGGAAATTGTCAATCGATTCTTCTCTTTCATTACATCGCGGCATGTTTATCTAGACAATACGGTGTTCAGCAAACCAGGATTCGAACTAGCGTCTTCTCTATCTGCTGTTCTACCCCTTCTCGTAATCTTTCCATCTCGAGAGCGAGAAACTCTTTCCTTCTCGGCTGCTCGTTGTTTTGCTTCCCTCTCTATCGCGGCTGCTTCTATCCTGGCCAGCTTTTTCTGGGTTTCTCTTTCTTCTTCTTTTTCTTTCTCAACCGCTCGTCGTTCTGCTTCTTTCTCTGCCTTCTATTCTTTGATTCGTTCCTAGATGAACGCTACAAGGAGGTCCCCCTCGTAACCTAAGTCTTCCATGCCAATGGCACGATATTCCTTTATCATCTGCCTTTCCGTCGCCATCGTAAAGTAATGCTGTCAATAAGTGATACCTTGCCTCAACTTACTACAGAGTTAACAGATGCTATAAATTCTTATCAACGAAATACTTACCCGTTTCCAACGAAGCCGACTCTTAGGTAAGATATCTGCCAGATATTTGTCTCACTACAACGATAAGTAAATGAAAGCTAACAAGCAGGCAAATGTGAAAATACAAAATACACAGAATGGAAACTCTCTCTTAAAATTTCAATAATACTTCCTAATAATATTTTTTTGCTCGTAAAGATGCTATTTAGGCCAATTTCAAAACCCAGACGATTTAACCACTTTGTCACGTGCCCTAAAATAAATTAAAACTAACACCGGAGAAGGACGGACAATTAAAAGGTTAAATAGCCAAGAGCCCCCAGTCAGAAAAGCCGACGGTTTAGGTGTATAAAGTATAAAAATAGTAAGGTGAAAGGTATAACAGTTTAATAAACTATATCACGCTATTCAACAATTATAGGACAATTTTCCAATGCAATTGCTTCCAATCAATATAAGACCTATCCAAATTGCCAGTTATTTCATCACGCGAAATTAAAGGTGAGAGTTTTTCCGTCCCGTGTCCCTTCTATGTTACTCATCTGTAACTTCCGCCTTGTATTCCTTCGTCGGTACTTCCGGTACCCTTGTTTTCGTTCTCCCAGCCCTCCTTGTCGGTACTTCCTTACCTTACAAATTATAAAAGACACATACAAATATAAAATGCCTAATTATACGTGCACAAGGCCAACAATACCACTACTCACTATTAAAGTAAGTTATGCACCACGATGCACATCCACTTCGATTTTATCCTAACAACTACATACATTAATCTTGAATATTACTAATTTGCTATAAGTTATATTACGACATGTTGATAATTCAGCTATACATAGAATATTAAATTTCTACTAAATTTAATGGACATAATAAGGTATAAAACTTACGACACCTAGTTAGGAAAGTGAGACAGATTCGGGCGATGATATTTTACCTCAGAAGCCTTTGTTTCAAATTTCGTCCGAAGTTCCTAGAACTCCTTTCCCGCTCTTTTGTGAGTGTCTAATTTGCCCTTGGAGTGCAGTCTAGTGTCTCCCAATTTTTTCCACTTCCAAACGTGCTCTGATTCTTTTACAATGAATGCAACAGAATAATGTATGGCTATGTGAGAAATCCGCCCAAAATTTGCCTATCTTAGTTCTGATTGGATACCGGTGGTCTCTTTGAAAACTGCCTATGGTAGTAGCACTGATACGTTATAATGTCGGGTTTCCGGCCTCTAAGCCTAAGTCGACCGGTGACAGCAATGGCTGAGGCAAAGCAAACAAAGTTTCTCACCCCGCGACAAGGTTTCTTTTTAAAGTAACCGCGAATTGACCGTAATGCAATGGCTAAGGTATTTTCTTTGTTCAGAATCGGTCTAAAGTCGTAATATTATATAACACGTATTGACATTACCCAAAGTACTTTGAATTACGAATTCTATCAGAAAACATTTTTAAACATGAGGCAGGAATTGTTAGCAAATTTTCTCACACAACGTGACAGTCGATGATACAAAATACCTCTCTTAAGTACATTTAGGTGATGGTTAGTATGATTTAGCTGTCAAACTACCCTTGGCACACCTACGTGGCGGGAAAGTGAAACTGCTACTTTCATTCATTTAGAATTATTTGAGATTAAACATATCTGGGAGTTTAATATATTCCAGATACCGCTAATATTTTGAAAATATTACATATTTGTTGAGATACTTACATATATTAAAGTATATTTAAACCAATGTCGTGTTTCTTTCTAAGGATATGAAAGTGTTAGTGAACTCAGAGAGAGAGAGAGAGAGAGAGAGAGAGAGAGAGAGAGAGAGAGAGAGGGGGGGGGGGGGGAAAACGTTTTTCAATGGATACCACTCAAACTATAAAATATAATGTTCGAAGCACTCATTAGATGATAGCTGTATATAGGATAAAAAGGAAAATGAAGTTAAATTAAGAAGAGGAAAATATAAAAGCAAATAGCAAAAAAGCAAAATGTTATGTTTTAAGCGACTTGGTAGATTGTAGGATAATGTGAACTTTAATGTCTGAAATTCTTATATTTGTCAAGTTTTCATACTTATGTATCGTTTCAATTACACGAGGCTGATTTTGTGATGCACATAAAACTTTGGCTGATGAAATCCAAACATTATTTTGGATATCTTTTTTAGATTTAATATTGCCCCGGTTTGGAATATCTTGAATCGATTTAGAAAAATGAGTCCTTATAATGCTACAGGGCTGTCGTATGGGGCTTTAGTAATTGCATGTAACATGATTTTGTTCATGGAGACATTTGGAAAACAACATTACAGATTAATATGTATCGCAGTATTAGAAAACTTTAGTTTAAGATTATACAGTAAATATACTAACATTATTATTAAAATTTTAGTATTGGGAATCGATCATTTTCCAAACAAATAACTGGACATTATTAGTTAAGGATTTATTGTCATCTCTTGGGGTTTGTTTTTTTTTTTTGTATTATGTATGGTTAAATCCGAGTATAGGAGATCACGGTTAACTTTAACAGGATTTTTTAGAATGACTTGCAGATAATTTTGTACGAAATTGGTTTTGAGATATTTTGAATTATCACTTAATAGCCTGTATACTTTTTATGGCAAATTTTCTTTTTAAGTCCCATATCAAGAGTATCGCTCTTTCCATATGTTTGTTCCAAGTCCGATTTTAATAGTATCGCTGTCTCCAAATTTTCATTTTAAGTCATATTTCAATAGCGTCACCGAGTCCAAATTTCGTTTTAAGTCAGGTTTCAATAGCATCACTGTGTCTAAAGTTCGTTTTAAGTCCTATTTGAATAGTATTGCGGTGTCCACCTTCAGAATATCTCTCACAAGACTTGGAGTATCCTCACATCGTTTGGACATTAAAAGTGGTAGATGGTATCAACATACTACTCCTTATGAAAGGCTAGATATTGTAGAAATTGCACTTAAACTGAAGGTGGATGTCATTTTGTTCATCGTCCTTTATATAAAAAGCTAAAAGGAATCAACATATCAAACAGATTCACTAATAGCTTTGTTTTTTTTTTTTTTTTGTTTTTTTTGGCTTAATGAACTTTTGAACTCCTCAATTTAGAGAATGGTCATTTTTCGCGAAACTTTGTACAATGAAAAGAAATATTGTATTTAATCCAATTTATATTTTATTATTTTGATCAAATATATTTTTATGCATTTTATCTAGACTATACTCATCTATGCTATTTTTTAAAAAAATTTCAAATAGAACAGTTTGAATGCCAATGCACTTTTCCAACATTTGCAAGATAAATTTTCCTTTCCGATGTGTTATGTTTGTTTCCTTTTCCAATTGGTTACGCACTTCATATATTCATTGCTACTTCTGCGTTATGTTTCCATATTAAATTCCAGAAAGTTATTTTGGAAAGGGTCTTTCTGTACTTTTCCATAACAGAATATTCTACGTTCAAATATGTGGTCATTTTCAGCTGTGGGTACGCCAGCTTCAAGGACTTTGCAGGAAGTGTGGTGCGCGTGAGTCGGCTATTCAAGCATGCGTTCCAAAAGGTAATGGCTTTAATGTTCGTTGGAACAGTTCTTTCTATTTATGAACCTCGCCAGAGAAACTATGAAAAGCAGATCAAACATCAGTGAACCATGCGTGTATCCAAATTTATTTTAAAAAATGTGTCTAACATTAGTAATTCTTTTAATACATGTAAATGCTGTCATAAGTTGACAATTATATATTTAAATAACGATTTATTTTCACACACACACACACACACACACACTACTCTTATATTATAGAACAAATCTCTAAGGCACTTGGGTTGATCTAGTATTACAAGTATAGGATGTTTTTCATTTGGTATATTTATTATTTCTTTCTCAACAGGTAGATTTGAAGGTTTGTTCTTGTTTTTGCTGCTGTTGCTGATGTTGGGATCGTGATTTAAATAACGTGCAGAAAGGTCTTTCTTAGAGAAACGTCCCCCCCCACTATCTGACAATCCTGAATCGAATACGTATTTGTCCATAAAGAGAAATGTTTCGGAACCAAAACTTTTAATTTCGAGAACACAAATGTAGCAGTAGAGAGGGTGAACCCTACAACTTTGTAGAGACCTTATTTTTGAAATTTAAGGGTTCCTACGAAGGCTGAAAAAAAAGTTTTTGCTTTAACAGTAAAAACTTCTCTAATTGACCAGATTTTTTCCGATTTTTTCACGTACTGGTCACTACGTATATGTCGTTCACCCTCTCTGCTGCTATAAATTAAACAGCAAGTATACATATTATCAATAATGAGTATTGGAGAACCACACTCAGTTAAATTAGCTCGAGAGCGACTAAAGGCAATTAAAAAATATCTACCTGTTCGTGATTCTGTTAAGCAACAACTACAATCGCGTCAGGAATCTCAAGTTGAATTTGAGGAGGATACAAAAAAATTATTTAAACCCATCACTGAGACCACTAAAGGTATTCAACCTGTGTTAGAGAAAACCGCTGAAGCAACTGAAAAAATAGCAAGAAGAACTAAGAAAACAAAAAAGATTCTTGAAAAACTTCCAGCCGAAATAGCTGCTGCGATGCCAGTCCCGGAAATACCTGAGGATGAAGATCAACCTGAAGGTGCTGAAGAAGAAGGTGCTGAAGCACTAGCCCCTGAACCAAAATCAGTAGATCCTATAATTAATGCTGAACTGTTAAATAAATTTGATGAAGTAACTATTAAAAAAATTAACAATATTGAAAACATACAACAATTAGCTAAATTTGCTGTGGATAATTTTAGTCAAAGAGGTAAATTAATGAAACCTAAATACGCTAAAAATATTAAAGGCAGTGAACAATGGCAAAAATCATTATATCGCATACACAAGAATGTTCAACAAGCTAGAGCTGATGATCCATTATATCAGGATTATGTTAAGGAAATTATGATTTAAAACAATCAAGAAAACAAGAAGAAGAAATGGAAAGAAAAAAACGTAAAAGGCAACAATCTCCAGAACCAATTTTGCAATTAATTCGTGATTATACAGAATCATTCAAAACACCATCGAAACCAAGTAAAAAAGCATCACGACAATTTGAATTATCACCAATATCATCACCACGACTCAAATTTCCATCACCAGAGCAACCAATACCACGACTACAAACACTACTACAACGACAACAATAAGAAGAAGAATCACAACAACCAGTCAAAATAACAGAGGAAGAATATCAAGATCCTGGTGCAACTGGAAGTGGTTTAGGAAGTGGTCTTATTACTTGTCCCAATAACGTTCTTGCTGATGTTGATCGACTAGAAATCCTCATTGGAGGAAAAAGAGCTGGTAATAATTCATCAGAAATCATTAATGAAGCAGCTGATATTTGCAAACGATTATTTACAGGCGGTATCATGGATATTAATGTATATCGGTCTCTCATTAATGAAATCGCCGATGACTACCACAGTGATTAGATACAATTAGTGATAAAGTCACTTAATAATAAGATGATCATACACAATACTCGTGGACCTACCATGGTCAGGGTAATAAACTCTCGATTACCGGTATACAAAGCGACCTACGGAGATGGACTAGGTGATGTTGTTCAGGGTCTGTTTAGAAGAATAGCCCCAAAAGCAATACCGATTGCAAAGCAGCTAGGAATGAAAGCTATTGATGTTGTTCGTGAAAAAGGTATAAGCGTTGTTGGTAATCTCGCTAGCAAAGCATTTTCAGCAATCAAAGATAGACTATCAAGATTAATACGCAGACCACAAGCGGCCCGACCTCAACCTGTGAAATTGGCCAGCACTGAAGTGATGCCCGCAAGTGTAAGTAAAATAATAAATCAAGTCGCTAATCAAAAACTAGCGGAGTTGGCTGATGTACCAATGTCGGAAAAGGAAAAAATATAACCGCTAGTCTGATAGCAGGAAGTGGTCTCTCTTCGAGGAGTGGTCTTCGTGTTAGACGAAGACGATAATAATAAAGATGTTTAAGCGCATATCTGATCCAGCGTTCGACATGGATGCACCAGTACTCAAAGATGAGTCTGTGAGTGATTATCAATATTATTCTTACGACGCACGACTGCCAGATCAGCGTGGACGAATCGAACTACAGGTTCAAGATACAAGCAGATATTTTCTACCCGCTGAAGCATTTATTGAAGTCGAAGGTGAAATTTTAAATAACGTTAATCCTGCAGCACCAGTAGCATATGCCGCTGATATTAGGGTTGGTTTTGTTAATAACGGTATTATGGCGTTATTTGACAGCGCTACGTACATGATTGACGGAAAAAATGTTGAATCTATTCAGAAAGACGTCGATGTTGCCACAACAATACTTGGTCTTGCGAGATACAGTGACGATTATTCAAGATCAGCTGGTCCATCAATGATGTTTGTCAAGGATACTTCTAACCACTCTGAAAACGAACAATACAATATAAGACAACCAAGAAACTTCGCCAACAACGCTGACGCTGATATATGGCCGGTGGTTCATGGTTCTAATCCAAATTTTAACTTAGGATTTGCAGTACGTAAATCAATGTTAAAAGGTGATAGGAGAACATTTTCATGTGTAATTCCACTTTCACATATTTTTGGATTCTGTAGAAATGTTAGAAAAGTCATTTTCGGAGCCAAACACACAGTTGTACTAGTACGAAAAGGCACAGACAATGATGCAATATGGAAACCCATTGGTGATCCTGGTAAAGTAGTACTAACAAAACTTTCCCTGTGGATGCCAGTGATGACTCCGTCAATATCTGAAGAAGACCGGTTGTTATCTTTTATGAGTCAAGGCGGTAAATCAACATTGTCATGGTTAACTATGACCACAGATTTTATCCAAAGTGCAATTAATGGTCTATTCACATGGCAAATGGCTTCTCAGCAGGGTGTTTCTGCACCAAGACACATATTTATCGCATTACAAAATGTTGCACGAATAAACGATCAAAATGAAAGCATAATGATATTTGACAAACTTGGTGTTTCTGAAGTTTCATTAAGGATAAATGGACATCAAGAACCATCCGAAGATATATTACTGAATTTCGATCAAAATCATGTAGCACGTGCATATCATCGATTAATGACATTCATGGGGCGTGATCAAAACATTGATACTGGTTTACAAATATCGCAGCTAGATTTTACAACGCTGTATCCGATTTATTACTTTTCACTAGAACATTCAGATTTAACCAGACAATCTGTTGTAGATATTCATTTTCGAGCTCGTGTTAATAGAGATGCTGGAGCTATTCCTAATTATAGAGCAATCGCAGTTATACTCAGCGATAAATCAATGTTACTCGAAGGTGTTGGTGGACGAATGAGAGTTATTGATGCTCCAGTAGAAAATATGTAAAATATTTTCTAAACATGTAATTAGATCGTTCATAATATTAATAATGTCATATCATCACGTTAGTGTGAGTCTGACTCCTGGTCAGATCAAAAAGCTACAATCAGCATCAAAAAATAACTGTGGAATAAAATATCGCTAAAGCGAGAACAAATGACCGGTGCAAATAAACTATCGTTGACCGAGCGTCAGTTCAAAAACTTCAATGAAGCTAAAAAATCAAATAAAGGCGTCAAACTTAATCTTTCTGCGGGCGCCATCAAAGATATTGCTAAGACGGGTGGTATATTTCCACTTCTCGCAGCTATACCAGCTTTAATAGCAGCTGCAGCCCCAGCTGTCGCAAAAGCAGCTGCATTAGGCGCTGTTGGAACAGCTGCTGGAATGGCATTAAAGAAAGCAACCGGACAAGGAATCAAAAAAAAGGGAAAAGGTCTAAGACTTCCCGGGACCCCGTATTCGTGGTACGGAAAGGGTCTAAGACTTCCCGGGACAGTTTACTAATATCACCCATGTCCAATTTTGATTTACTTAATGCTGCTAAGCAACTAAATATAAAAAACTTCAGAGGTGTTTTTATGCGCGATCAATTGCCAAAAAAACCAAACAATATTGAAACCGGTATCGTTAATCTCGATAAAAACTCTGGCCCAGGCACGCACTGGGTCGGATATGCAATTGATCCACGTGGAATTATTTATTTCGATTCGTATGGATTAGCACCACCAAAAGAATTTTTAGAGTACGTTACCGGCGATATTCCAATCTGGTATTCAAAGCTACCAACACAAAAAATAACTGATCCTCCAATATGCGGTCGTGAAACCCTCGCTGTGCTTGATGCTGTATCAAAATCAACAGCACCACCTCATAAAGTCGTGCACACGTTCACTACACTACGTCATAACACTTAAACAGATATCAGTAAATATAATGGTAGATATTTATGGAAGATCTACTCGGAAGAAAGATAAGAAGGTCGATTTATCTAAATATGCAACTCTTGATCAGCTCAGAAATGAAATCGATGATTTATTAAATATCACAAGTGTGGATCAAAATGAAGTCGTCGTTTTTCAGGACAAACAAGGACGATTAAAAACGAGTAACATACAACTACCAGATGTACTTATACGAATTCCCAAAGCGGTTGTTAATAATATCGTTACTTTTACTGATCAAGGTAAAATACAGGATTCCGGTAAATCGGTTAACGATTATGTTAAGAAAACTGGTGATGTATTTACCGGTGACAATATTATGTCAGGAAGAAAAATTACATATCTTGGAGATCCAATCGCAGATACAGACGCAGCAACAAAAAAATACGTCGATGATCAAGAATCCAAGTACGTGTCGGTGCGCGGTGGTATAATGCGTGCATTTCTCGACATGAATAATAATGGTATTAATAATCTCAGAACACCAGAAACAGATTTCGACGCTGCAACGAAGAAATACGTCGACGATAAGGAAATTCCAATAATGACTTCGTTAACGACAATCAATGATGGAATTGCTACATTTAGAGCTGATTATATTAATCATGTACAAACATTTCTAAATTTTCGTAGAAATGTAAACAGATCTA
>JAECUM010068426.1:0-29210 GCA_016617855.1 Megalonaias nervosa
ATGGATTCCATTATATTAGTTATATAATTAATTACCAGCCCCGAGCATTATTTTACTTTTCATAGCAGATTTTACTAGAAAACTAGCGAGTTTTTCTCTGAGAGATTTATTAGGTATATCATTTAGCGCATGAATCAATTTCACATCTGCGAGATGCCGCTGCTGCAAATCATTACTTTTATAAGCAACATCATGAACATGACATGCTTGATCAATTTTATTTACTGGATGCTCTCCGGGTCTTGGTTGATCTTGTTCATCAAGTCGGATATCAAGTCGAGTTCCAGGACCACAGTAATTATATCCAGGAAGGTGTTTCTCACCGGGGTATTTGGCCCACGGAGCTCCTGGCAATTTCCCTAATGATGCGGCTATATCACCACCACGTTTTATTTGCGACGCAGAAATAAATTTATATTTTTTTGTACCACATTTTGCACATTTACCCGTAATTGCACGTCTTTTATTTTTTGTTGTTATCGTTGTCAATCCAACGGTATTGGTAGGTACTCTGCATCGAACACAATATAAACTCATATTATTTATTATATGGATATAATTGACTTTTCAGCGACACGAAAACAGGAACCAGTAAAGCACCATCCAGCGCTTCCTAATTCCATTAGAATGATTATAATAGGTCCATCTGGATCAGGTAAAACGCAATTATTGCTTAATCTAATAATGCGATGGCTCAAGTGGGATAGGTTATATTTGGTAGCACCATCTGTAGATGATCAGCGGTGTTATGGGGTACTTAAAGATTTCAATGAAAATACAAAAATATTGGACGAAGATGGAAACGATGTTATTGATTTTATTACCGATATCGATGAGGCACCGTCTGTAGATGATCTAGATGGACTTATTAATAATTTAGTAGTGTACGATGATATTATGCTGGATAAACAATCCAATCCAGCTAGAATATTTTCTCGAGGTAGACATAAAAATACTGACGTGATTTATGTTACAAAACGATATACGCAAATACCTAAGGTAATCAGAGATAACTGTAATATTTTGGTTGTGTTTAATGGAGTAGATAATTATACTCTGCAGAATATTTATCATACTTGGTGTTCAGGGGACATGGACATGATTAAATTTAAAAATTTCTTTTCAAAAGCACAATCTGTTCCGTTCGGATTTATAACGATAAATTTACGTGATCCAAGATCTAGATATCGTGTAGGTCTGGATAAAATCTTTGGTCCTTGATTTTATCAAGGTAGCAGCAGAGAGGGTGAACGACCAATACTGAGTGACCAACGCGTAAATGAAATCGCATAAAAATTTGAAAAAAAAATACGTCAGCGATTGATAACAAAACTGAGCTAACCCAAACGATTTATTATCCGTTCTCAACCGTATGGGAATAATCTCGGTTAGAGGCTTTGGTTTAGCGTCATTGACCTTTTTTTTAGCCTTCGTAGGAACCTTTATTTTTGTAAAATAAGGTCTCAGGCAAAGTGGTCTGTTCACCCTACCTGCACACAAAAAATAAAAAAACCCGCTTTTAAAAAATGGTCCAAATTATTTTGTTGGTTAGAAGCTTCAATTTGACGTTATTGACCTTGTATCTCGGCTTTTTGAGACCCCCCCCCCAATCAGGCAAATTTTTCCTATCTTCGTAGGAACCTTTATTTTTATAAAATAAGGTCTCTACGCAAAGTGGTCTGTTCACCCTCTCTGCTGCTACAACTTTGCTTTACACTTTATAACAATGATCAGTTTCCGTTCATTGAAACCTTACTATAATATATAGTATACTAAATCGGAATGTCTTATTAGATCTCAAATGTTCATCTTCTGCGAAAAGCTACATTCATATTTGTCTCTGTAGTTTGTATTTTTATTCCACAAATGTTTGTCAATAATAATGGAAAACTCAATATACAATCACGATGTACATGCCCATTACAAATAAATAAATCCACGACACTCAGTAAGAAAGAAGTGCATGAAACTGTTATAGAAAATATACACAATTTCCTTGTACAGAAGTACCAGAATTGCGCAATTATCCTACCTGAAAGCAAGGTCAGAATACCATGCTTATAATGTTATTTCACAAAAGTAAAACTATCGAAAAGACTCTCTTCAAATGCGACATTTGTATTATTAAATGAACTTTATCGGCCCCATTTAAATCACGCTCAGCGTTCACAACGCCATATAGTTCCTGTTACAGTGACATCGAAATACGAGAGTCTGAATTTGGAAATCGTAGGCATATAACTTCAAGAGATAGATAGAAAAATAGATCTATTAGTGCGGCGAGCGCTATTGGTAGACAACATGTACCACCTTATGGAGCACCACGATAGGGGAGTGGTAGGGTCACCAAATGTAAAATTTGGGTCGGTGCACCGAATGCAAAGGTTTATTTCATCCTAGGGCTGGCTATGGATATGTAATATTTATCATCAAGATGATCGCTATAGATATGTAATATTTATCATCAAGATGATCGCTATAGATATGTAATATTTATCATCAAGATGATCGCTATAGATATGTAATATTTATCATCAAGATGATCGCTATAGATATGTAATATTTATCATCAAGATGATCGCTATAGATATGTAATATTTATCATCAAGATGATCGCTATAGATATGTAATATTTATCATCAAGATGATCTCTCCCAACGAGAAACGTGTCCTTGCAGCAATACACTTCATGATACGAATCACAAGATCTGCAACAATGCAAATCATGGATTGATGCTTGCATTCAGTACGTTTTCACATGTATATACATGATTCCATTAATAATACGAGGACTTTGATATACACATCATGCATTAGTAATTATATTTAAGTCTCATTAAAACAACACACAATATATGAATACAATAAACACCAATCTTTCCACAAGTACAATGGTGTCTATTAGCTATATTTGCACTTTTCTTCTTCAAAATTTAAATAGGATTTTAGTAATATGCAAAAGGCAAGGAATGTTCTGTGTGACAAGCCCATATACTGTAAATGCAGTAGACATTCCTGCTCATATAATCTTTTTTTAGTAAGTTTAATACAAAAGGCGACCTGAAGCTCAGAAATGAGTTTTTAAACGACTTCACGTTCCCTGTAGGTTCACAGTCAAAGTAACTTGAATTCTCAATTCTGTAATTTAAGTGACCTGAAAAGTGAGCTGCGAGAGTAGAATAATATTAAAGTGAAGGATTCTCAAGATTAGCGTCAAAACAATGCAAAAGATTAAACTGTTTGTTTGTAAATATTAGACATCTGCCTTTATGCACTAGTTTCATATATTCGAGACGGGACTAAATGTGATAGGAGAACCTGGAACAATTTGGAAAGCGTCCCCATACCATTTCACTACGTTGTTGATAACCATGCTGGGCGTGGGCCTTGAAGAAACCGCTCTATGGCCATGTTTGCATAAATGCACTATCATGGACCAGTTTTACCCCTGTACTTCTCTTCTTTGATTACAAAACACTAAAGTCTAATTGCAGGGCACTCCGATAATCAGTCAATCAAACAATCAAGTTAACATATATGATGTTCCTCTCCAAATCCAACAATTGCATAATACATGTCAAGCAAAATTGCAGTTTTTGGTAACTATCTTTGACATGGCAGTAGCAGCAGAGAAGGTGGACAGATCACGTTTCCAGACCAAAATAAACCTTCCTCCTACTGATAAAAAATACAGTTGTCAATAACGCTAACCGAAGCCTCTAACCGACCGAGAGTTTCTCTAATTGGGTTAGCTCATTTTGTTACTTTATTACTGACGTTTAATTTTTCAATTTTTAGGCGTGTTTGTTTTCTTGTCGTCCACACCGAGGTCGCCACCCTCTCTGCTGCTGTAATTAAACAAGATAAATTAGTTAATGTAAATAAAGTCTTTAAACTAAAAAGAGATATCAGGTAATATTTTCTTATAATTTTTAATAACTATGTACACACTATATACTTTAAACTAAAATGCCTAAGGGTCTTAACTCACAAAGCAACAGGAAGAAAATATCACAAATGATTATGAAAAAATGTCAAGTTCAAGCTAATAACGGTATTGGATTTCAGAGTCTTATGAGAATAGTAGAAAATAAAGAACCGTAGATAAAACTTAGATACTTAAGTAAAGATATTGTCGAATCTGAAATACCTATTATTCTGATTAAAGAAAATTATACGAAGAGAGATACTATATTACACGAACAAAACTTAAAAAATCACTATAACAGCATAATAAAAAAATAACTAATGATGACTTTAAACAAGATAATGACTTTAAACAAGATAATGACTTTAAACAATATAATGACTTTAAACTAGATGAGGATAAAATATTCATGAACGTTATTTATAAAAGATATGGTATTTTATACCCGATTTCATTAGGTCTAGATATTCACGTTGAATAGATTTTATCAAGACCTATACGATACCCTGATCTAGGATAATGTAAATTTATTGTGATAAATCCAAATGGGGCAACTTGTGCTTGCGCAAAGAAGCTTTTGAATTGAATCATGTCCATGTCCCCTGAACACCAAGTATTGATCAATGTTTCGTAACGTATGCGTATCAACTCCATTAAACACAACTAAAATATTACAGTTATTTCTGATCGCTTTAGGTATTTGTGTATACCGCTGGGTAACATAAATCACGTCTGTGTTTTTATGTCTACCTCGGGAAAATATCCGAGCTGGATTTGATTGTTTGTCCAGCATCACATCATCGTATACTACGAAATTATTAATACGTCCATCGAGATCATCCACAGATGGGGGCTTCATCAATATCGATGAAAAATCAATAATATCATTATTGTCGCCGTCTTCATACAACAACTTTGCATTTTCATTAAAATCTTTAAGCACGTTGTAGCATCGTTGATCATCTACAGATGGCGCCACTAAATACAGTTTTTCCCACTTGAGCCATTTCATTATCAGATTGAGCAACAATTGTGTTTTACCAGATCCAGATGGTCCAATTATTATCATCCTTATAGAATTTGGTAGTGCTGGATGATGTTTAACTGGCTCCCGCGCTCGTGTCGCTAAAAGGTCAATTATATCCATAATAATAAATAATATGGATTTATAGTGTGTTCGATGTAGAGCACCCACGTCCACCAGTGGATTAATTACAATGGCAACCAAAAATAAAAAACGTGCTCTTACAGGTAAATGCGAAAAATGTGGTACAAAAAAAATTAGATTTATGTCGTCGAAAACAAAAACCGGCGGTGGTATTGCTTCCTCGCGGGAAAATTACCAGGAACTCCATCGGCAAAGTACCCTGGTGAGAAACATCTACCTGGATATAATTACTGTGGTCCTGGAACTCGATTTGATATTCGACTCGATAACATAATAATGGAATCGATTTATTATAGCCCAAGAGGATATTGGAAAGGTAGAGCAGCGATTGGTAAACTTGCTGATGCAGCAAATGTCCCACGTTCTGTTGCTGCAAATTGGTTTACACGATAGGCAATATGGCAAGTCTATCTACGTCCACCGAAACAAATTCAGTACGCGTATTTTGATGTCAGTACTCCCAATGAAGCTCATCAAGCAGGTATTTCGTTTCTACCACATGATACTATTAAAATTGGTAGACGTCAATCACGCACATACAAATACGCGTTAACTGACGCTGACGTTACAAGTAGGTATAAAGAACCAGAACCACTATCAACTAAAACAGCAACTGAAGTTGCATCTGCGCTTGAACGAATTTATCAACGAGGACCCTTGCAATGGCCACAACTATTACAGGTTGATCAAAATCAGACGAGGACATAGACAAATTCATCGTGATCAGGCAATAGTTGAACGATTTAATCGAACACTTGCTGACAGATTATTTGGATACCAATATGCGAAGGAAATAGTTCAGGCAGATACGAGATCTCGCGAATGGGTTGCAAGATTACCAAGTGTGAGAGCTGCGTTAAATAATGAAATGAAATGAAATCAAGAAACATTGTTAATACTTCCAGTGACACTGTACAAATTTCGTCCCAGATAATAATCTTAGGAATATATTTCTCACCCATCCGCGATGGAGTCCATGCGTCTCCACACCATCTGAAAAAATTATGATAAGTTTGAGATTTTATCCCTCGTTCATTCATTTATCTGGTGAGCCTCTGTGTGGGTGTTGAAACAATCATATCAAGGTTCCGAAATAATTCAATCGCGATTGTTGTTTTACCAGAACCACCACACCCATTACGATAAACGGTTTTATGCCTGGCTACAGGATTATGCACAGATGACGCTGTCGATGCTGGTATTTGATTGTTATTCTTGTAATATGTTTCCTTGATTTCAAAGTCGGCGGATCGAGAATAACTAAATATATTTTCTTGTTTTATTCTCCAAGATCCCCATCCACCAGTGCCAAGTAATTTATCTGGGAAATCCAAATATGTTTATTTATATAAAATGCATCTGTGGGAACTCTAACCGCGGTATCAACAAATCTGTTTATCATCGATAATAAGTTTATCGAAATGTACGCAAGCATCGAAGATCTCAAATTGGTAAACAGAGGTGATTCACCATCAATAAAGCTCACAACTGTACCTAACTTAGTGCCGTTAGATAAATAAACATCATTTCGGTTTGTAAATGTACCTCTCTCCGTTGTGTCAGAGATTATGAAATCGAGTTCAGCATCGTCTCTGATTAATCTTGTACACGTTCGTTTATGATCACGCGCACCACCCTGAGTAAACTTGCCAATTATTTTTCTGCCGAGATCCTTTGCAACTTTCTCATTATTTTCTTTTCTGTATCCAGATACAACATTAATAAATTTAACAACTTCATCCTCGTCAAGATTAGGAAATTCTTTCCTGATATCTTTCTCTGCATCAACTTATCTGGTTCTGATAACCAAACTTGTTTCTGCGTACGATACGATATTATCGCTTCACTTACAACCAACGATATTAATATTTTTTACATCAATCATATATCGTAATAGTACTATTGGAGCCCAATGTTTTTCCGAGAAATGTCTTCCAAACCAAGCATAAGTAATCGGATGGAGATTTTGTGCAAACTCGAATGACTAAACAAACAAATCCAGTCAGATCAAAATCTGGTAAAGTACCATTTATTGCAACTCTGGTCATCTCGTGGGTTGGATGACCAAATCTTTTAAAGTATTCAGAACACTCTCCGTATCCAAGAAAACTTCCAGGATAACACGCTACCATATTAACTGAGATAACGTCGTCGTAATCGTATTTAGTATTCCATAATCTGCCGTGTCCGTATTCGATACAACTACGTTGGACATCAACGAGAAATTCCGATCTTGTAGGTTTCCATGAATTTTTTTCCTGAGTAGCGTGAGCAGCAACTGACGGAACGGTAAAACAGTTATTCAGTAATTGTTCGATAATTCATCATCACACCAAAGGTGTCGCGCAAGATTTTTCATTTTTTTGTGAAGTGATTCTGCACAATAAATATCTCCGCTAGGCCTTACAAACTGATCGTAATTTCCATCTTCGGAACTTCGAAATAACCACACGGATACAGGGTCACTCTTAATGATATCGTTGATAAAATCCAATATATAATCGTTGTAAAATTTCACTGTTCTGTCTCGTGGAAATATCACCGCGGACGCCCATGCATGCGCGTTATGATCAATGATTGTTATCAGAGTTCCCCTTGATTCGTATTTCGGATTTTATAAAATCTCTCATGTTAATGTCATCACCATAATCGGAAATTTTAATTTCTTTTTTCTAGTTCAGCAACGTCTTTGATAGAAGCTCCGGTATCTTTAACTGTTTCTGCCCACGTATTTATTTTTTTTTACGTCTTAGATCCGTTAAACCGTTTCCACGTATCGCATCTGTGAAGTGTTCTGTAACTCGCTCAGCTACACAATTTATCCTTGACAGTTTCATCGGTTTAAGATCATCGAAGTTGGGTTTATCATTTAGCAGATATAGCGCATAAACAACTGCAGTCACAGGATTACGCTCGTTCGTAAAATGGTTTGTCAATACCAGTCAATGTTCCTGGTTTGGAATTTTTATTCAACGTGACTATATTACTTCCAACATGTACACGGACAGGGTAACGTTTGTCGCGGATAATCCAAACGTCATCGTCTGTCTGCACAATAAATTTTATTAGAATATTATATCGCTGATCATCGAGGTAGTTAATAATTTTCCTTCCTCGCTCGTCATTCATTGTAGTATCGACAACATTTCTAATGTTAAATGTTGACCACGTATGAACTGCACCATCGTCGCGAAATTCCTTCTTGGCTTTACTGATACGATCAGTTATATCCTCGTTCACCAAAGCCAGATCTTGCATCATAAAATTAAATTTAAATTCCGGCAGTTTGTCAAGATCAAATCTAGCTCTAGAAGGCTTAATTGTGGATAATCTCGTAAATTCCTCCATATTATAATTAAATGAAAATATATATTCAATTAAACTTTAATTATATATATATAATGATACAAACAAAGAATAACTGTAATTGGCTTATGATAGGATTTACAACTGCTTGTAACAAAGCATGCGTAAATGAATTCTTTGGATACCACGTGCAAAGTTTACGATGCGGTGTATAGTCAGAAGAGAAACACGGTTATGTGTGCCATATGGTGGTAAAACACACAGAGAGATGAAACGAAATTATGATAAAAAAAATACAAAAAAAAAACTCTGACGACTCCCCGATAAAGACCGCCAAAGACTATATCGCCAGATTTTCAAAATAATGATTTAGACAAATAATATTATTATACAAATGGAAGAAAATAAATTTGGAAAACATCCCATCATCAAGGATTATCATGCATCTCGTGATGGTATCATCAAGAACAGTCGACTGAAAAAAACAGTCGGTTTTGTCACAAATACTGGTTATCTCATGCTTACTGCCGGGAATAAAAAGTATTTATCACATAGATTCATCTACGAGTGTTATTATGGGCTGATCAAAGATGAACTTGTGATCGATCATATTGATTTAAAATTCGAAAGATAATTCTTTTTCGAATTTGCAAGCTATTACACAAAGCCAGAATTGCAAATTCGGAAGAGTCTGTTATAATGATAATTCTCCGAGGTCAGTTGTATCCACAAATGTAGAGACTGGCGAAGAAATAGTATTTCCTTCGACATATGCAGCTGGCAATTATTTTGACATTTGCGGTCTTACAATATGTTTTGTCGCAAATAATATAACTAGATCAGCGTTTTCAAATAAATACGATCAGCGAATTATATTTAAGTATCACACACATAAAGCGAGATAACTTCGTCAAGCAAGGCTCCTTGTCCCGCTTGATTACATAACCGCGATTTTTTTTTTGTGTGTGCCGTCTGAAGTCAGTGGTTTTAATTTACATCTTTTCACTCTAATAAATTCAAATAGTTCACAAGTTTAATTCAGGTAGGTTACTTTTATATTTTCAATGTGGCCGTGAAAATTACAGGTATGTTACTTTTATATTTTCAATCTGGCACGCAAACATCTCTGTTAGCTGTTTACAGAACTCCCAACTACATATGACAGAAATAAAATGCATGTATTTCAGAAATTAAAACGAATCAACACTGCAGTTTGTAACTTGTGAAACGTGTGTGCAATTTATTTTAGTAATTAAAATTCACACTACGCTGCAAGTATACTGGTCTTACGTAGGTTGCCTGCGCGTTAGCATAGGTAACTTCATAGTAATTTCCGAACATGTATTTGTAAGAACGTGCAAAGGCGGAACGCTAACGCGTAGAATTCTCGTTCTCGAGGTCTAGGGTTCGAATCTCGTTACTGACATATTGTCGATGGGGGCATTATTGCCAAATTTTTCTTAATAGTTGGGGTTCCGCCAAGCTTCCTCGAACTTCAACAGAGAAAAATAGACTCTCCCACAATGTCACCTCGTGGTGGGTGTACTTTTGCACTCCCCGGGGTTGATTATGGGGGAGGGTGTGCAGAAATCTGTTGAACGTAGAGAAGGCCCCGTTTATGTGTGTGCTGTCCCTAGAGATAAGTTAGAATTAAGATTACATGTTGTACTGTCCCTAGAGACAAGTTAGAATTAAGTTTATGTCTATCCTCTGAGCTTGCTAGGATGTTGTTTGGCAACCTAAGAGTTCATATGGGGATTGTGTTCGACTAATTTCGAATGCCTGTGAGCTTTGCTAGAATGCCGTTTGGCAATCTTGGAGCTCACATGGGGTTGTGTTGTGATTATATGTTTTGTAAATTTTTATTTTTAGATTTAGAAAATATTATTCTGATTCAGAAATATTTTTATTTTTAGATTTAGAAAATATTTTGATTATTTAGAAATATTTTTATTTCAGATTTAGAAAATATTATTCTGATTCAGAAATATTTTTATTTTCAGATTAACAAATATTTTTATTATTCTTGTTCAGAAATATTTTCATTTTAAATAAATATTTATTATAAAACGAATTCTGAAGATATTAATGCTTTTATTGTTGCTATTAAGCAATTACAACATGACGGTATACAAATTTCTGATGAACTTAATCCTGAAAAAATTATGTGTGATTTTGAATCATTACAATTTCGAAAATCCGAGAACAGGTATACACTACCAGCGGATTACAGATTGATAAAGTTGATTCAGCAGGCAATGTTACAGTCGTTGGCAGCAGTTATAGATGCTCAGGTCAAACTATTTGCATACTCAATCGGAAAAATTAGGTCAGAATTATCTCACAAGTACGAAGCAAAAAGACTTGTGAACGCTTGTATAAGACAACTGAGAGAGATTATATCAGTCAGTGATGATTGTGATTGTGAAAGCGCTGTCACCAGTGACTGTAGTGACGACGAAACTAACTCTGTCACCGTAACTGTGGTACCAGCTAAACAAGAGGGGTAAATACAGTAAAAATATATTTATTCAGATAATTTTATTTTTTATTCTGATAATAATCACTCAGATAATTTAATTTATATTCCGATATTCAAATTTTTTATTTTAATCGGGTAACTTACCCGTCAAATTTAATCGGAATTTTTTTTTTTAGTACTAATTTACCCATCAAATTATGAAATTTTGTCAGATTGTCAGTAAAAAAAAAATCAGATTTATTCACATTTATTTTGTTATTAATAAATACTCATTTATTTAGGTTTATTCAGATTTTTAAATTAATCGAGTAATCCGCCCATCAAATTGTGGAATTCAGTCAAATTTTTAATTTTAATCGGGTAACTTATCCATCAGATTTTAATCGGAATTTCTATTTTTTGAGTACTAACTTACCCGTAAAATTATGAAAGTTAGTTAGAATTTCAGTAAAAATAAAAAAATCAGATTTATTCAAATGTATTTGACAATTTTTTATATTTTTTTATTTTTATTTTTTTTTTTTTTTTGTTGTTGTTGTTGTTCTATGAGCATACATACAGATTTGTAAACAATGATTCTCCTCGTAAATCCAAAAGGTGTCCAGTTTGATCAGTAAGTTTGAAATGTATCCATGATAATAGCGGATTATGTACACGTAAATAAACAACATTGATTGGTTCTGATACAATTAAATACCCTGGGGGGACTTGAGGAGTAAATGTGTATAAAATGTGTCCTTGCTGGGCCTGACTGGATTTTTGTCAATCTACTTGATAACTTCAATCGATGGCGTCACATACTAGATTGACTGCGATCTTTGATGTTATATTGACGTTGCCCGGCGATATATGACGACCATCACCGTATGGATCGTTGTTATATTTGAGGATACTTGCTGGTGGAGCTACTTTTCTGCATGCCTCCATAACTTTTGGAAAGTAATCGCTGATGTCGGGAACGGATTTAGGGATTTCTATTATCCGGGTAAGAACATTTATTCTATCCTGAATGACATCTGGATTCGATTTATAGCTGTTATGCATATTTCTGATTAGAATATGTCTGAGATAATTAAAATCATACAATACTGCATTCAAGTGTCGAATTCCATCAAGGAAGGTTTCTCTTGTGTCATCGCTGTAATGTTGTGTTATACTGGTGAAATAATGTTTAACAGCATCAGAAAGATAATTAAATTCTTCATTCATTTCGTCGTTGATGTTGACAAAAGCATCTGCAAACTTGACATCGCCGGCTGCATCGATGTAATCTTTCCTGTCAGGAATACTTTCAGCGCCATCAATAAAATATTTACCGACGGTCCACGGGTACATTTTTCGATATTTTGGAACCTTTATAAATCTTTTTTTCAGTTGTAAGACATTTGTCTCTGGTCGGTTCTGGTGGTCCACCATAAACCGGTGCTACATCAGGCCATCCAAGTACAGTTCTGATCGAACTTTGATAAATATCTACGGCGTAGTCGGGAGAATATATTTCAATCGGGGATGACGGCGTTGGTTCGTGAACAGTGATGGCTATCTTGGATTCTTTGCCAATGACAGATTTGATTCTGCGTTGGAATTCCTCATTGATCTGTTCGATTTGATAACTGCCCGTAGGTATACTGACTACTTGCCAATCTGAAGTTCCATCTGTTTTTTTTTTATTCAAGAACACCAGTGAGTTATTTGGCTGCAGTCCACCAAACGATTTTGATCTAATATCTTGACAGCTGTAATAACCTCGCAATTGTGCTAGCGCTTTTCTTTGGCTGGAATCGCAGTTGGGAAAACAATATCAAATTCAGGATTAGTTGAACTGGTTCATGGGCGCCCGCAGAATGGGTCAAGGGGGGGTCACGTGACTCCCCCCTGGATATCATACTGCATATATATATATATATATATATATATATATATATATATATATATATATATATATATATATATATATATAAATTCAGACAAATTTAATCATGAAATGAAGCCGAAAATATGTCACAAGATTCTGTTCAAAACGCTTAATAAATATTAGCTTTAGTTTCATACTGCTTCTTATACTAACTCTCCCGGCCGTGACTGACTGATGCCCCCCCCCCTGAAAATCCTGACCCCCCTGCACAAAGTTCTGACCCCCCCCCTGCAAAAAATCCTGCGGGCGCCCATGAACTGGTTGATATTATTGTGTGTTCTGGCGGTGCTGTATTAATGATGATAAGTTGTAGTAGTTCTTGCGGCGAGGACATTATTGATAAATCAGGATTTTAAATCGGAATTTTTTCTGGTTCTCCATCTACTAATGCCTCGTTGTAGATCTTAATTATTTCTGTGAACTCGTTATATAATATTATACCGTCGTTCAGGTACGACAATATCAACGATGGTAGTTTAGAGTATGCTAACGTCACCGCGTGCAGTTTTATTGTGTACTCGTGTAATTTTGCGTTTTAACACGTCGATATTTTTTGCGATGGTATTAAGAACACCAGCAATAGCAATACACCAGTTCCAGCAATGAGCGCGGACGCCGAATACACAACTACGTAGATGACAACTGCGCGCCTGCGATATTTTTTTTACTTCTGCGCTGTACTCGTCGATGATATTTTTCAGCTTGGTTTGTAACTCACATACTTGATTGTATCTGTGTTGGTTAGCATCGATCATTATACTATATTAAGTAATTAATTGAGGTGTTTCGGCGACGAATTCCAGACACCACGAGTAAGACGCTGAGGTTAATTTTTTATCAGAAGGTTCCAGTATAAACGTTTCTTCGGCATCTTTATTTAACACAATAGACACAGTTCCAGAAAATTATCGGTTGAATGACGCCATGGAAATGTAGTAAATATCCTGAATTTTGCAGAGCTGAACACGGACAGCCTGTACACACCAGTTACTTCCGCGGTATGTTTGATAGTGTTATCGCGCGGTGTCCATGTCGATGATCCAGATGGTACTGTTTATACGATATTGTTAATCTGCTGGTTAGGAATTTTAATCAGATTAGTTTTATTAACAATATCAGGAATTCCACTGATGATATCGTTGAGTTTCGTGTTAACGTCGGCGAGTTTATTGTCAACGTTTGCTGGACTTCCCAAAAATTCACTAATGGTTCTGTTTACGAAAATTCAGAAACAACTGTACGTGATTAGAAAAGTCAGTTCTAAATGCAGTTATTCCATCATTGATCGTCGACATCGACGTTGTCATCGGGATGTTTTTATCGTCGATGTATTGTTTTGTTGCAGCGTCGAGATTTTCTGTTGGTTCTACCACGTTGGTAATTTTATTGTTGTTCATGTCGAGGCTGCCAGTCATTGTATCACCTGTTTTTCTTACTTGATCACCTATACTATCTCGGATCGACGATGAAGTAACAACACTAGGAACAAGTTTATCATGTCGGTCATATACAGGTATAATACCTTCTCGTGTTCCTTGAGCACGAATAATAATATCGTTGATTGAAATATTACTCGTCATTAATTTTCCTTCACGGTTCGGAAATACTACGAGTTCGTTTGGATCAACATTTGAAAGATTTAAGAGGTCAGATAATTTATCATTTATCTGTTTCGTTACTTGCTTAAGTAAGTCTTCGGATGGTGTTTCTTGGGTTTTAGTTTTAGCTGATCTTCCGTAAATATCTACCATTATACTTAGTTGTGTTGTTTTAAACAGTGTACTGGTGCACAACTTTATGAGGTGGCACTGATGATTTTGAAATCGCGTCAAGTACAGCAAGTGCTTCACGGCCACATATTGGTGGGTCGGTTATTTTTTGTGTTGGTAACGTTGAATACCAGATTGGAATTTGCATGTTGCTCGCATATTTTAAAACTTCTTTTGATGGTACTAACCAGTACCGAATCAAAATAAACAATTCCACGTGGATCAATCGCGTGCGCAACCCAATGTGTACCTGTGTTGGTGGATTCATCGAGATTAATATTACCAGTTTCAACACGATTTGGTTTGTGTGGTAATTGATCACGCATAAAAACACCTATGAAGTTTTTTATTTTTAGCTGGGTAGCAGCATCAAGTAAATCAAAATTGGACGTTGGGAGAATCAACGAAGTGTTCCTGGGGTTCTTAATCCTTTTCCGTACCGAGGAAAAGTTAGCGGTAATCTTAAACACTTTCCTTTCTTTAAACCTTTCCCTGTGGCTCTCTTTAATGCCATTCCAGCAGTAGTTCCAACAACACCTGACACAGCTTAAGTCGTACTCCGGTTTTTGATTTTTTTTAGCTGCATCAAAATGTTTAAATTTACGTTCTGTCAGTGATAGTTTATTTGAACCACCTGAGATCTGTCCTTGTTTTAACGATATTGTTGTTCCACAGTTATCTTTGGACGCTAATTGTAATTTTTTAATCTGACCAGGAGTCAAACTGACACTAACATGATGATATGACATTAATAATATCATCCTGATTTTTAAATGTTTGAGAAAATACCTACATGTCTTTGTAAAACATTTACATGTTTTCTAGGGGGGCATCAACGACTTTCATTCGTCCACCAACACCTTCAAGTAGCATTGTTTTATCGGATAATATAACAGCGATTGCTCTGTAATTAGCAATTCCTCCTCGGTTTACGCGAACTCGAAAGTGTATATCAACGACGGATTGTCTAAATAAATCTAAATGTTCCGGCGAAAAGTAGTAGATTGGAAACATATGTATAAAATTAAACTGAGATATTTGTAAGCCAGTATCGACATTTTGGTTGCGACCCATGAACGTCATCAAACGATGATACGCACGTGCAACATGATTATTTTCAAAACTCAATAATATTTCTTCAGATGGTTCCTGATGTCCATTTATCCTCACGGAAACATTACTAACCCCAAGCGGGTCAAATATCATTATACTACGCGTTCGGTCGTTCACTCGTGCATTATCTTGGAAAGCAATAAATATACGTCGCGGCGCAGAAACACCATGTTGCGATGCTATTTGCCATGTGAATAAACCATTAATGTTGCTTTGAATAGCATCAGTGGTCATCGTTAACCATGACAACGTTGATTTACCACCTTGATTCATAAAAGAAAGTAAACGTTCTTCCTAAAGTATTGTTGGAGTAATTACTGGCATCCACAATGAAAATTTTGTTTTACTTTACCATCATCGCCGTCAAGGCGCCAAATTGCATCATTGTCTGTAGTTTTTCGCATGAGTAAAACTGTATGCTTGGCTCCAAAAATAACGTTTCTGACATTTCTGCAGAAACCAAAAATATGTGATAACGGAATCGCACATGAAAATCTTCTACGATGACCAATCAACATTGCTCGACGTATTGAGAATCCTAGGTTAAAATTTGGATTATCATTATGAACCACCGGCCATACATCAGCGTCGGCGTTGTTGGCATTGTTTCTTGGTCGTTTTATATAATATTTTCTATCATCAGGGTGGTTAGTAGCATCTTTGACAAACATCATTGATGGACCAACTGTCCTTGAATAATCATCGGAATATCTCGCTAGACCTAATATAGTCGTGGCAACGTCGACGTCGTCATGGCATATTTCAATGTTTCTTCCGTCAATCATATATGTGGCACTGCTGAGCATTATGTATGATCATCTTATTTTAGTCACTGTATCTAACTGTTTAATCACTGTGGTAATCATCAACGATTTCATCGATGAGAACCCGGTAAACATTAACGTCCATAATTCCACATGTAAATAATCGTTGAAAAATCGATGTTATTTCATTGATGATTTCTGGAGAATTATTACCAGCTCGTTTTCCGCCAATCAAAATTTCTAGTCTGTCCACGTCAGCAAGGATGCTATTAGGACACGGAGTAATAAGACCATTTCCCCTGGTACTTGTACCAATGCCACTTCCAGTTGCGCCAGGAGCGTCATACCATTCTTCTTTTTCCTCACTTGTTATTGGACTAGTTATTTTTTTGTTCTTATAAAAGATATCTTTTTATCTCATCGTCAAACTTCATATATTCTGGATCGTCATTTCTGACCTGATCAGCTCCGTGGTGTATGCGATATATCCATTTGTTCCAGTCATTACGGTTTATATAACGACCACGGTTCTCTGGTTTCAGGAATTGTCCTCTATTATTATAATTTTTCGCGGTACTCACAGCTAATTGTTTGATGTTTTTGACTTTCCTAATATCATTAATACTTTCTACGGTAAATTTATCAATCAGCGCAATTCTAGCTCCTGGTTGTTTTGGTTATGGTTCTTGTTCTGATTCTGGTATACGATCTTTTATATCACCTATTTCAGCACGAGCTTGGACAATACCCTCAAGTATTTCTCGCATTGGTTGAGCCGCAGCTATTTCAGCCTGAAGTTCTCGTAAAATTATTTTTTGTTTTCTTAGTTCATTCTGCTATTTTTCCAGTTGCTTCAGCGGTTTTCTCCAACGTGGGAAGAATACCTCTAGTAGTCTTTGTAATAGGTTTGAACAATTCTTCTGAACCTTCTGCAAATCCTTCTTTAAACTCCTGACGCTCTTGTAATTTTTGTTTAACAAAATCACGGATGGGTAGATATTTTTTGATTGCCTCTATGCGCTCTCGAGCTAGTCTAGCTGAGTGAGCTTCACCGATCATTACTGATATAATGGTTATTTAATTACCGCAGCAGAGAGGGTGGCGACCTCGGTGTGGACGACAAAAAAAAACAAAACAAACACGCCTAAAAATTGAAAAATAAAACGTCAGCGATAAAGTAACAAAATGAGTTAACCCAATTTGAGAAACTCTCGGTCGGTTAGAGGCTTCGGTTAGCGTTATTGACAATTGTATTTTTTTACCCGTAGGAGGAAGGTTCATTTCGGTCCGGAAACCTGGTCTGTTCACCCTCTCTGCTGCTGCAGTATATTAATGTCGTATCGATAAATAGTGTACGATTTCATTTGTCTTCTAAAACTTTTGTCTCTTTTCAAAATTATTAACAAATATCTACATCATGTTTTAGATACTCAAACATACTGTTGGCGTTAGTTTGGGTTCCGGATCTTCTCAATTACACCACAGAGTGTAAAGTATATTTCCGGACTGTATAAAACACCGACAACGAGACCATTCAGAACATGCATTTTTATGACATTACTAACTTCATGAGTTGATGCGCTTTTTTATACTAATGGCCGACATGCTGAGAAAGAAAAGTTGGATAAAAACGAAAGGATCTGAATTAAATATGCATAGAGATTATGACAAAGCCTAACGCTGACTGGCACAAGTAAAACGGCAGAAAGAGTGCATTGAGTGTGCACACGATGATTATTCAGTATTTATGTATATACCGTTTACTTCCATTTTCGTTTAGTTTTGACTGCTCCGGTGGTCCAAGTGGTTAGAACGTCCTCCTCGGATGCGGGAGGTCGCGGGTTCGAATCCCGGCCGAGTCATAGCAAGGACTTTTGAAACTGGTACTAGCAGCTGCTTTGCTAGGTACTCAGCATTAAGAGGTTAGCATTAGGACTGGTAGGCCTGGCGTCAGGATAATGTGACGGGGTGGGACATCAAGCTACATGTATGCGGCATGCTACTGCGATGACTGTTAAAGCTATGTTAAAAATCCAAATCACACACACACCTCCTTTTTCATTTATTTATTATCTTTCTAAACTAGAGTAATTTGACAAAACGATCATACCAAAATGGTGTGATTTATATGTGTAATCCTTACTGAAAAGATAACCCGGACCGAATTCTTTGTTCCTAAACGTTAAGTCGTAGCCACGTATTGTGCAGAGACCAAACACATATTTTACAGATGATAGATACTTGATTTCAATAACCGTGTTCCCATGCATATAATATGACAACAACATGAGTACAGTTTCATCAGTAAGTCGTTTTCCCTTTTCTAGTTCAAATAAACCAAATCACCTGACATTTCAATATTGAATGCAATACCTGATCCCGGACTGTGAGAAAAACAACTTTATACTTAAATAACAAGTCAAAGATGCATGATGTGTCAAAACGTGCTCGAGTCAGTCGTTACTGGACTTAGAATCTAACACCACTGTCTTTGTTGCAAAATGTGAAATCATTGTTACGTATACTAGAGAGACGTAAGAAGTGCTTAACATATGTTAGAAACGTCATTCTGTCAACAGTTTTCTGGTAAATATATTTGTTAAACATAAGCGGTAAATACAATCAGTACAGTTATGATAATGCAAAGATCCACATTAAAACTTGACATATTCCTGAGTGCAATACAAACAGTAGATCCACGTTTTCTGCCATATAAAATGTGAAATTCTAGACTTCAGACACATACCTGCTATAGTGGCAGGCTTCGCCTAGTAGCAGTCTCACAACTTAAGAAATTAGTGAAGGGTGTGACTTGTATCATCTCTCAGTCCGACACTTCGTGAAAAACAACACAGTCAACTGACTTACACAAGAATTCAGATAACAAGTAAGTTCTAAACCTAAAGGGAAGGTGCCGATGGTCATATGGTGATATGGCAGCCATATTGGATGTCCGATCGATACTATTTTAATTCAGTACTAGCAGTACCGATAATAAGATTTAAACTAGGCTGCTTTTCAGACCATATTGGATGTCCCAGCAACTCCATATTCATTTCGGACCAATCATAGATCATAATATATCTTCTGAAGAAATCCCCACGCTCATATGATTTTCCGTATGCAGGAGGAATAGCAAAACACAGTTTAGTATTTGGCAAGTGCGGCTGTCATTTTGGATGTTCAAATAAGAGCGTTTTCATTGAGATCCAATAGTTTATTTTGATGAATTTGCGTATAAATATTCATGGAAATGATCCATGGAGCTTAGAACGAGGAACGATTAAGAAGTGTATGCTACCGAATGGTAGGACAACAGTCCATACTTCATGCCCTGCACACCCATATAAAATCAAAATTGTATGAATGTCAATTAAATTTTCTCCATAAGTATGCAACAATTCAGTAATCGTAATATGACCATCAACTTGCCTACACTGTCACTTTTATACTTATACTGATTCCAATGCCATATTTTACATACCTACACTGACAGCGTGGTTAATTTGTTCCTTCACAATCAAACTTCTAAACTTTAACTTGTTTACATTTTACCCATTACACACACACGCAATGTCATTATTGTCAAAGCAATATCTGAGTGAGGACGTACGTATTAACAAATTAGAAAGCATGCATGCATATAGATATTTGTGGCTGGATCTGTGGTGGATATATATATATATATATATATATATATATATATATATATATATATATATATATATATATAGCACCACCCAGCGACCTTTGAACTTCGCCGCGCTCGACATTAATTTAAAAAGAATTATCGTTTTGGCCTACTTAAAATTGAAATTTAGGTCATATTTTGAATAGGTGCCGATTGATACAATATTTCCAGTTGGGATGGAATGGATGGAGCTTATGTTTCTGTTAATTCAACTCCATTTAGTTTTTCTGATTGTGATGGACTGGATTTATCAGCTGAATCAATTCTGTACTATGTATATGTGACTTGAGCAGGGGACTGGCATTGAATCAACCCCATCTCTGTTCCGTCTTTGATTGTCTTAAATCATAAATTGTGAAATATATTAATTCTTTTAATTGAAATTATCAAAAGACGATATGGAATGTTACATTCATTTTGTTTTGAGTGCAATAAGGAGAATCTGATTTCTTTTGGAAATGTAGTCGAAATTACCGTACAATTTTGCGGAGGTGTGAATCAAGTTTTGGAACCCATGCCAACAACAACGGAATTCGGACTTGCAGAACTAAGAAACTACATTTTGATAAATTTCAGGATTCGATCATCTAAGTATATTTTATTGTAAATTCGTATTACCAGCTAAATAAGACATGTGTTTTATGCTCTGTCGCTTGCATTCTCTCCTTTGGAGGACCCCAGCTAAGTACATGACTGGCATGGCTTCCATCGTTATTCTAAATTCAAGCATTGTATCAAGACTTTAAACGGAGAAAATTGCGAAGCATTTAATGTGTGACAGCTAGCTGAAATAAAACTTCTTCGTTGTCTTGTCTAACTGACTCTGAGGCTTTTAGTTTTCAACCAAGACCTTGAGTTATAGCTTTTCTCGAATTTAGTATGTTGACTGACTTGTAAAATGGTACGTATCTGACAAATATGCGATAGCCTTAGCCTGAGTATGCTTTTCTGTGATATTGGTATATACCATAGAAAGCAATGAGCATAGTCTGAGCCTCTCTGTTTACAGAAAGCTACGAACATTTCTCCTAAATGACAATTTAAATGATCATAATGGTGTTTTCTGCAGGTTACGGCGCAAACCACCTTCACTGCACGCACCAGCCACCCACTATGTCGACTAATCGAACAGCACTCAAAAGTAGGAAGGATAATAGTCGTGGGTATAGGCATTCGTGTGTAGCAAATACAGTCGCATAGCGATCCATTAATTAACTCTAATAAATTATCACTGCGGATGCGTTCTTTCATTCCTTTGATAGAAACTGAGGCAAAACTATAGACAGATATATACTTCTGACAAAACGAGATGTGCAAACCCGGGATCGTACAGGAAGATGACTTATAATGTCTAGTGAAGTTGTAGATGGAGAAAGAGTTTTATCTAACAGGTTAAATAATGTGTTATTCTTCCCCTACTAGTACTGGATGACACCAATCACCTTGCTGGCACTCACCAACTCACATAGCCTCCTTTGTGGGTTTAGGCGTACTTGAGTAGCAGAAACATTCACATGGCAACCAAGTGATCACCTGTCATCTAATATAGTTAATTTGGATTCCTTGGACGTAAATGGAGGCAAACAGAGATAAATACAATAATATTGTCACGTGTAGGCTCGTACAAAAGTAACAAAAGAAAGTAAAACCAACAAGCTTTGTAAATTTAACAAAATAATTTATTTTCCTAGAAAACAAGGTAAAAATATGAAATAGGACTTACGGTTTGTGAATATCATCCAAAAATTAATCCTAGAATTCAAAAATATAAGTCCTATCACTAAAAAGTTATAATTGAATCCAAGTTCGAATCTCGATGAAGTTCCAATATGGAAGGCGATGACGTCCTCTATAACCAGTTTGTGTTGATGTGTCAACAGTTCCTTGTTGAATCACCAAAAATATAATTCCGGCTTTTGAATTCTGAATAATTTAGTGAATATCTTGGACCAAGTATTTCGTGGAAGAAGAGTATTTTCCAGGATGAATAAATTATTTTAAAAAACGAAAATCAACTCAAATAGCAACAACAAGACAAATACCTTGAGCCCAAAGGTATATTTTTACGACTGACAAAATTTCACTGAGATATGAGTATTAAACCCAACAAAAGCGTCATTTCAGACCCGCTTGATGGGTCACGTGGTCACTTAATCATCGAACGGCGCAGTAACAAAAAATGTCAATTTACACGCAGGCCAGAACAGCCCTAGCTAAGAATCAGATTCTCACGTTGGAAATAAAAATAAATAAAAAGAAAGGCTGTTGACAACTTAGCTAACACGTGGGCCGAACATGACCTTGGTAATAACCAATCATTTTCATTCAATGTTTACAAAATCGGAACCAAGGCTAAGAACTAGGTTAGCTAAAATTAGTAATAAAGCAATACTTTTGCGTTCTAATCAGACTAAAAGAACAGAACTAAATTTACTGGAAAAAATATCAAATCCAGTAAAACAATTATCCTTACAATTACATGTAATGAAACAAAAATAAACGAAAAGAAAATTAGAACTAACACACAAGTAATTTAATTACATATACGTAACAATATACACCAGTATAGAAGGATGTGTCATGAAAAATTAGAAATAGAGAAAGATACACGGTGAGATAGCATTTAATTCCTTAACAAAATCTTATCATGTATGTATGTATGTATGTATGTATGTATGTATGTATGTATGTATGTCACACTAAGTCTAAATAGTTGGAGCATAAATTCATTATATAAGTCTGAATAATTCTTACAGCAATGGTATATTCAAAAGAAGATCAAAATGGTAAAGCATAAACCACAAATCTGTAATTCTCTTTCGTGAACCAGCACGATATAATTGGGGAAAAAACTATATTTCAAGAGACAGCATTTAGTCACTTCATTAATTTATTATTAATATAAGGAAACTATTACTGTTCATATGAAATTTAAAATCACTATCAGTCAAAGTGTCTAATTGTTTACAACTGTAATCAGTAGAATCAAAATTAAGAAGAAAACAAAGATATTTACTGTAATATCTTTTGTCAAGATTGATTGCAAACCGAGAAGATTCGCATGAATGGTTGGTGGATGCAGTAAACTAATCTTTCGTTTATATTTTTAAAGGAAGTTTAATAATGGAAGTGTCTGAAAATAATGCATGCATTGTATAGATTGGTAAGTTAATAAATATATTACCGAGTCCAGAGAGGTCAATCAACTTCGCTAATATCATAGATGATGAACATTTAATTATACCCTATTAATAATAAGTGATTACCGGTGACTATGAATGAAGCGCTACTCTGTGTGTGAGCACATACTTTCTCTCTCTCTCTCTCTCTCTCTCTCTCTCTCTCTCTCTCTCACACACACACACACACACACACACACACACACACACACACACACACACACTTTTACGTTGCTGTACACCCTAACTTTCTCTTTCTCTTTTCTGATCTAATCTTCAGCTTTTCATATCACGATTGCGATTTGTTTTTGCGTCGTTTCAAATAGAACATAATTATCTGTGATGCCCGTGTGCAAATGTTTGTTATTCTACAATGTTCTTCAGAATATCAGTGTTATCTACATTGTACATAATCTGCTACAACATAATAATAAGAATATTTCGTCAAAATGCAATTTTCCTTGAACAATGTCATGAAAGTTCAAATGTCTTAAATTTGTATCATAATAAAAATGTACTCGATAACATAATGATTAATTATTTACTTACATACATTTAATTGACATTCATGCAGTGGAGTAATAGCCTGATTAATAAATACAAATATATTGTATTTCTCTTTTACTTCGAAGGTTCATCAAGTTTGATATTGTAATTATTTGTGGTAAATAACCGAAACACAAAAATCGCTAAACATGATTCAATGAAATGTATAACTGTATTTATAACCGCATGAAGCATAAAGAACCTAACTCAATAACGTATATGCACACAAACAAATCCGGTCTACACAATGCATACAAAGATTCATACAATGATGCATTTTTCATACTGATAGATCTAGTCAAATTTATGCAATATTCTATCTCTTCACTTTCCCCAGAAGGTAAAGTTGCACAATTAAATGTTCCGTGTATTCGCAATTTGTTTGATTTAGATTCTATGAACGAAGACGTTTCTAAAGGGATACTTGTCATAGTTACTTTTGCTAATCATGCTACTACATAATGCATCTAGTGTTTGGCTGCTCAGATTATATCATGAGATTATTCTTCATCTGAATTTGATTTGTATGAGCTTCTTTAGATGCATGTACTCTGTAAAGCAAATGATGTTCATTCATCGTTGATGATAACAGGTAGAATAATAAGGTACATCTTGATATGCTAGATTAACGACCTACACACAATATCATAGTATGATTCCAACAGAACAACGTTATCATACATAATGGAATGGCAAGACTATGCCGCTATCGTTGTTGCTAAATGCTAAATCAATTTTTTCGTATTATGCAGAGATGCAATATCTAGTTAACAAATGACCGACTCTTCATTCCAATAACCTTGTTCCCTAGCATCTCTCTCTCTCTCTCTCTCTCTCTCTCTCTCTCTCTCTCTCTCTCTATATATATATATATATATATATATATATATATATATATATATATATATGGCAGGTTAACAATTAAAGTTTTTCCAATAAGTTTTGTTGTCTTTCCCTGTTTAAAATAAACAAATCACATGCAATTTCAATATTGGATGCAACACCTGATCCTAGCATGTGAGCTCCAAATCAATATCCGTGTAAAAAGTAGTCAAATAGCTCTGACATGCTTAAAAAACCTGCTAGAATCGACTGGCATTACTGGATTAAGAACTTGATATCATTCATTCTTCCGAAATGCTAGATCATTGTTATGTATTCTATAGAGAAGCACCTAACATATATTGCAAACTTCATTCTATCTTCCATGTTTTTGTATACGTAGTTTGTTAAACATTATATTCTCATCCAATCAGTATGTATTTTGTTAAACATTATTGTCACGTCAAATCAGTAATTCTATGAAAATGTAAAGACATTTTATGCTCTGATAAGAACCTGCATAGGTACTTGACATTTACCTGCTTGCATGACAAAGAGTAGTTGAACAGGTTATGTCATATAAATGTGAAATATTAAACTTCGGATGGGCAAAGCAATAATGACAGACATAGCCTGGTAGCATTTTATTGAAGGCCCGAGGACATCAGTGACTGGTGCAGTTTGTATCAATTAAAATCTGTCCTCACATTTCCCAGTCCGACACCCCAGGAATGACAAGACAATGAAATAATTTGCACATACGTGTCTATCCTACTACATAAGCATTCCAAAACATTATTAATACATGTCTCTATCAGTAAAATTTTCTTCAAATTAGATTTTACAGCCCTTACAAAGTAAAGAAGAAAATGAATAAGTTAAATTATAATTATAGTACTCTGATCTAAATAAATTAATGGAATACTAGTATATTGAAAGAGATAGCCAAGTAAATTATGCAATAAATTTAGTTGTACCTGTCCCACAAACTGAGGATTTAAGTGAAATAATTCAATTTGACACAGTTGATCTTGGAACAACAGATCTTCGGAATTCGGAAATTATGGAACATCTGGACCAGAAACTTTTACATTTACAGCAACAAGAAAGAAATGAACTTAAACAGTTATTATTCGAATATGAGCACCTGTTCCCAGCTATTCCTACGAGGACAAACAAAAGTTTGCATGACGTTGAGATTGTTGATTCGAAACCTGTGAAACAACATCCATATAGGATGAACCCTCTCAAACAGGAATACTTGAAAAAGGAAATTCAGTATATGCTGGAGAACGATTTCATAGAGCCCAGTAAAAGTGATTGGAGTTCACCATGCATACTTGTTCCGAAACCGGATAAAACTTTCCGTATGTGCACTGATTATAGGAAGGTGAACAGTGTGACAAAAACAGATTCATTTCCATTACCAAGAATTGATGATTGTATTGATAAAATTGGAAATGCCAAGTACGTCACCAAATTTGACCTTCTGAAAGGGTTTTGGCAAATTCCACTAACGGAAGAGCGAAAGAAATTTCGGCATTTGTGACTCCAGATGGACTCTATCAATATAAAGTAATGCCGTTCGGGATGAAGGGTTCCCCAAGTACTTTTCAACGCTTGATGAATATGATTACCTCTGGTCTAGATAATTGTGATGCTTACATCGATGATGTCGTCATCTACAAAGACACCTGGAAAGAAGATCTAGCAACGATTCGGAAATTCTTTGATGCAAATTTGACAATCAAATTATCTAAATGTGAGTTCCGCCGTGCTAGTGTAACATTTTTAGGACATTTGTGGGACATGGTCAAGTTAAGCCTATAGATGCTAAGGTCAAGGCTATCTCTGATTTCCCTGTGCCTGTCAGTAAAAAGCAACTGATGCGATTTTTGGGTATGGCCGGATACAATCGAAAGTTTTGTTCCAATTTTTCTAATATTGCTGAACCTCTGACAAACTTGTTAAGTAAGAAAACCAAGTTTCTTTGGACTGAAAAATGTCAGGAAGCTTTTGATAGATTAAAAGCCATACTCAAAAGTGCGCCGGTTCTAACAGCTCCAAATTTCAATCAATCTTTTAAATTATCCGTGGATGTAAGTGATGTTGGGGTTGGAGCAGTATTGATTCGAGAAGGTAGAAATGGTATTGATCATCCAGTGTGCTATTTCTCTAAGAAATTAAATAAGCACCAAAGAAATTACTCAACAATCGAGAAGGAATGTTCGGGTTTAATATTTGCATTACAGCATTTTGAAGTTTACATTAGCTCAGCTCCTTCTCCGGTTGTTGTGTTTTGTGACCACAACTCCCTTACTTTCATCGACAAGATGAAAACAAAAATCAAAGATTATTAAGGTGGAGTTTGTCTTTGCAAGAATATAATCTTAACATCAGGCACATGAAAGGAAAAGACAATTTGATTGCAGATGCACTTTCCCGTGTATAGAAATATTATTTCAGATACACTTTATATAATTCATAAGAATTTTCTTATGTAATTTTGTTTACCCCATGTATAATTTACACATGGTAAAAAGAAACCTTTATTATATAAATCTTTCGTTTTCTTTACGGGGGGAAGTGTTACTTATATGTAATTAAATTGCTTGTGTGTTAGTTTTAAAATTCTTTTTTTTTAAATTTTATTTTTGTTTCATTACATTTTATTGTAATGATTATTTCTCGGGATTCAATATTTTCTTTCAGTAAATTCTGTTTATCTAAAACGTAAAAGGTGTTTCATTAGCATTATTTTAGCTCACTCTGGTACACTGTTTTGTAAACACTACGCGAAAACGATTGGCTATTGCCAAGGTCAGCAGCAGGGAGGGTGAACCCTACAATTGGTTTCCTGACCTTATTTTCACAAAATAAAGGTTCCTACGGGGGCTGAAAAAATAAGGTCAATAACGCTAAACCGAACCTTCTAACCGATATTATTTCCAAATACGGTTGAAAACGGATAATAAATCTTTTGGGTTAGCTCATTTTTGTTATTTTATTTTTGACTTTTTGTTTTTATTTTTATAGTGCGTTTAGTTTACTTACCGGGTCAATTAATTTTGGTTGTTTTTCACACTGCCTGCTGCTACAAATTAAGTGGAATCTGTTTCTGTAAAATAGATAACCGCTAACTTATCTAATCCATTTTCATGCCATCGTTCATCATCAAAAGTGATTTTATATTCAAGTTGTTTGTAAAATTTTGTTTTTAATTTTTCTAGAAGATTCCTGTATGCGACAATTTGTTTCTCCACTATATTTATTCTGTTTGAGTTTAATTCGTTTGCGTTAAAATATTTTTATCTTTTTTTGTGTTACTCGTCGTGTTAATTAACCAAAGATTTTATCTAAACCTAAACGATACCTAGATCTCGAATCGTGTAAATTTATCGTTATAAATCCAAATGGGGTAGCTTGTGGTTGAGCAAAAAAGTTTTTGAATTTGATCGGATCCATATCTCCTGAACACCAGTTATAATAGATTCATTTCTGTGTGTACTTATCTACTCCATTAAATACAACTAAAATATTGCAGTTGTCTCTGATCACCTTCGGTATATGTACGTATCGTTGAGTGACGTATATAACGTCTGTATTTTTGTGTCTACCTTTGGAAAATATCGTAGCTTGATTTTGTTTGTTTATCCATCATCACGTCGTCATATACTACTAAATTATTAATAAATCTATCTAGGTCATCTAAGTACGGTGCTTCATTAATATCTGTTATAAAATCAATAATATCTTTATCTTCACCTTCTTCATTAACTAATTTCGCTTTCTCATTAAAATCCCTGAGTACATGGTAGCATTGTTGATCATCTGCAGTTGGTGCTACTAAATACAGTTTACTCCATTTCAACCATCTCATTATTAAATTTAATAATAGTTGTGTTTTACCTCATCCGGATGGACCTATTATAATCATCCTTATCGAATTTGGTAATGCTGGATGATGTTTTACTGGTTCCTGTTTTCGTGTCGCTGAAAAGTCAATTATATCCATATAGTAAATAATATGAGTCTATATTGTGTTCGATGTAGAGCATCTACACCCACTGCTGAATTAACAACGATAACAACGAAGAATAAACAACGTGCTCTGACAGGCAAATGTGTAAAATGTGGCACGAAGAAATACAAATTTGTCTCCATGACTAAGTCAGGAACAAAGACAGGTGGAGATATCGCCGCTTCATTAAGGAAATTACCAGGAACTCCATGGGCTAAATACCCCGGTGAGAAACATCTTCCTGGATATAATTATTGTGGTCCTGGAACTCGACTTGATATCTGACTTGATGATCAAGATCAACCAAGACCAGGAGAGTATCCAATAAATAAGATTGATCAAGCGTGTCATGTTCATGACGTTGCGTATAAAAGTAAAGATTTACAACAACGGTATCTCGCAGATGTAAAATTGATTCATGCGTTAAATTCTATACCTAATAAATCTGTCAGAGAAAAACTCGCTAGTTCTCTAGTAAAATCTGCCATGAAAGGTAAAATAATGTT
>JAECUM010068428.1:0-12227 GCA_016617855.1 Megalonaias nervosa
TTTTTTTTGGGGGGGGGCAATAATGTGATTGGATTTTATACTAATAAACTCAGTTATATTATTTAGAGTGATTATAATAACACATCAGAAACCACCATCTATCACAGCAAAGAGTACATCATATCCAGAGTGATTATAATAACACATCAGAAACCACCATCTATCATAGCAAAGAGTACATCATATCCAGAGTGACTAAAATAACACATCAAGGACCACCATCTATCATAGCGAAGAACACATCAGACTCATCTCTCTTATTAAGATCTAACAGATAATACTTACGTACTTACCACATGTCGCCAATAAAATCAACATCTCCACTCAAAGTCGGACTTGCATAGCACGCTACAAGATTTAAACAATAGATTTTGTCTGGGGTGGTTTTATTTATTCTTGCAGCCAAACAATTAAGTACACAAATCGAGGACAATTCTTGTGTCGTATTGTATGCTAGTAATGTTCGATGCATTAAAGATAGCAAAACAGAACAGAACTTGATGGATATGACGTATGCAAAAAAAGCACATAATCAATACCATGAACAATTTATATACAATACATTGTTGCACTAATGAATGAATGCTATAGTTACGTGTGTGTGTGTGTGTGTGTGTGAGAGAGAGAGAGAGAGAGAGAGAGAGAGAGAGAGAGAGCGGGGGAACTATATGTGTGTGTGTGTGTGTGTGTGTGTGTGTGTGTGTGTTTTACAGCTGTTAAATCTTCTTTTTAAAGTACTTGTAGTAGTTTATATGTGGTTGGTTTCTGCCTAAAGTATGAGGACAATGTAAGACGTATTAAGTGAGAGGTATAAAGGACACAACAAGACAAACTGATATTTCATCTTCGTTCATAATATTAACACAAAGTTTACATTCCTTTCATAAAGATTACATTTCTTTTCATGCTCTTCCATTCTTACGTGTCTATAAATCATGATATTCAATGGGTGTGCCCGATTCAAAGCCTTTTTGTGATATTTTATCGTATCCAACTAAATGTATTGATTTAGATATATACTCGATAATAGCCGACATTTGCACTGAAAGAATTATAAAAAAAGTGGTGCTGAACAGAAGCAAATTAAAGTTATGAATGATAGCTTCCACAATCTGTTCTTAAAATTTACACCAGAAAAAACTAGAGGTCAAAATTTCAGTCACCACTTTCCGTCGCACGAGGTCAAGGAATTGCAAACGGACCGAATAGATATATTTAAAAAAAAACCTGTCTGTGCTAAAAACACCCAAGCGTGTACCGTTGAATTTGGATGACTATGTCAGAAAACTTTCAGAATAAAATACTACGCCGTTTTTATGCCAAATAATGATTGACAATGTTATTTACAATCAATGAAAAACCACCCTTGTTTTTTAAAACGGGATCAAGCGTACGAAAACTGTTGACACTGAAGTAAGCATAAATGAATTCAGCCAGCTTTTCCTAAAGCAGTTACGTGAATTTCAAGAATCTGCTGATATAATTAAAAAGCAATATAAGCCCAGAAATGATCTGAGAAGATATCGTCTTGAGAACCATACAATCGTAAAGGTGGATTTCTTAGAAAACGTTTCCTTTTTGTCCGCAGATGAAGTGCATAGTGGGTATTGGAACATCTCCTCAATTTACTCCCAGTGGCAGAATGCCAGAAGATGAATAATAGCATCATAATTATGTTCTCGTATCAGATGACTTTGGACACAATGCAGGAACTGTCTGTCTATGCTTTCCTTCATGAACGTCTTCCACATATAAAGCGTGACATGGCGATGTTCAGTGGACCCACTAGTGGTTACTATATATAGTATAGTTTACATTGTTTCTGACCGCATGCATTTGTTTGTAGTTTGAACATTCTCCATCTGTTTCCCAACTGGGCACGAAAAGGGTCCGTGCGACCGACTTCAGGTAGACAGGTAAAGATGATGGCAGACTAACTGTTGGACAAAAGAAATGTCAATTACAGGATGCTAAAGACTTGCCAAATGGGAAAAGAATCACCACTCAAATACAAAATATGTACTTGTTGACAGTGAAATTGCACCACTAAAAAGTGTACTATAGCTACATTTGTTGTACTTGTGTCAAGGGGCATTTGGAGCATAAGGGTGACGTCACTCTACTATTCAAGATGTTTACTTGCTTCGTTTGCACGATATAATTGTTTTCACGATTCTTTCTCGAAAATACAGACGTGAAAAACAACACTGAAGTGGAATTATATTACTGCTCTGAACTTTTACAGAAATAAAAATTAGAGCAACATTTTCCATGGTTGAATATTAGAACACACACACACACACACACACACACACACATATATATATATATATATATATATATATATATATTGTTAATAGTAATATGTCGAAAAATCTTTAAAATCTTGTTTAAAGATTTTATAGGTACCTTATTCAAATATAAATTAACACTTTTTCTGCATATGGAATAAATTATTTGCCTACGAAACTTAAGATTTCTAAAGGTAATAGTCACGTAGTTTATGTGATATAGCCCCTCCCAATCCATGCCTTTATCCTAAGCTGTTTTTCCTTCATACAAATATAGTTCATGTTTATTTAAACCTTGATTTTTTTTTGTTTGTTTTCTTTTGTCTTGTTAAAGGTCGTGTCGTCATAAACAACTACGACCGGCAGATCATGGCTCTTGGCTGTCGTTATGTTCACGTCCGAAATTGGGAAATGTCTGTCAGTGAGTCAATGTCAAGGAGTTTCTGGGATTTCGTCAGTTCTATATTTATTTCTTTTGAATTATATAATTATTTTTAACATGAAAATATATAGTTATAAAATAATAAAATGTGCATGAAAAATATGGATAGCAATGGAAAGAACCGTGTCGGTCTGTTTATTAAAATAAGTACAAGAGTATGGCTAGTAATATGCATTTGTGCTCTCTGAGATATCCCAAACATTGTCATTTCAAAATGTATTATGCTGAGCGGCCAAGGCTGCTGTAAGTTGTTTATATGTTTAGAGAGAGAGAGAGAGAGAGAGAGAGAGAGAGAGAGAGACTGAGACAGAGACAGAGAGTCGTCCTGTAAAATAAAATGTCAAGTAACGAATGCATAAAGGTTTCAAAGAAATCTCTTAACATCTGCAGCAGAACTTTTTGCCCCTAAGATCATGATGTTTAGATTTTTTTTCTCAACTTTAATGTGGTTGCTGTTAGATTTTTTAGGTTGTTGTTTGCTTTGGTATTTTTGAATACTCAGTGTTTTCTCCGTGACAAGACGATTCAGCTAATTAGTACTTGTCTGTGTAACATATTATATAATTGTTTTTGCAAGTTGATGTAGGATGAATAATTCAGGTTTACCAGTGCTTTCACGTTTTAGGGAGCATTCTACAGGTGACGCTGAAAGGACCATACTTGATTTTGTGACAGCATGATTTTTGACTGTTTTTATCCTGGAAAGATTTAATACAACATCGACACGGAAGCATTATTAAAATTTTGTCTCATTCTCCTTCATACATTATTGAAGTCTCCGCGTAACGCAATACCGTTGAACTTCAAACCGTGACTTGCTGTCATTATCAGCCATTGTTACAGTTACGCTTGATTTAATGCATAGCCTGAATTGAACTTGTTTACACGAATCCTTCTAGTTGAATCTGTTTCAGATATTGTCAACAGGAACGACCCTGTTCAAATTTTGATGACCAAGATAAAAACAACTTAGCAAAAACAACTCGTGTCAATAATTGAACATCAAAGCTATGTGCCAAAACCGGGTTCGGCTCACACTATTAAACGCGTCGACTTGTATTACTCATACAAATATACTCATAAAAACATGTTTTGAATGTAAAAATAGGTACAAACATCCAAGAATAGTACCCATGTTATGATCATACATGCATATCCGAGATAGAAACAAAGGTATAATATGCGGGCTTCATAATAATTTAACGAAATATTGATATAGCCTAAACCGTATATATGTGCAAAAGAGTTCATTCTTCCACTTGTCGCGTGGATGGAACCAGATCTTGGCAAATAACTATTTTACTTTGTCAAACACATACTAATTAACGGTAGATAATAGTATACCAATTGTTTCATAACTGCATTATTTAGAAAAATTACATAAAAACCAATCCCTCTTCCCTAATGAAAATCAGGATCTCTCATCTACAAGGTACATTCAAAGGAATATATAATGCCTTCTCCGGATTGGTGTCCGTTATAATCAGGGCCGGATTATCCATAGGGCAAAGTGGGCAACGTGTCCAGAGACCCCGAGGCTCAAGGGGCCTCGTATATTATCGTCTGATTTCACAGGCAGGGCCTCCGAGGCTCAAGGGGCCCCGTATATTATCGTCTGATTTCACAGGCACTGTTTTTAATAGCACTGTAACCATATCTATGGACAAGGCAGGATAGCTATAGGTCCCTATGTTGGCTGTGCCCAGGGCCCCCAGAGGCCTTACTCCGGCCCTGAGTTATAGTAAGGTGCAATGTACAAGCATACTTTGAGGAAGGGGTTCGTAAATTATGTCGGTTTTGGACAGATGTCGTTGTGGAATATATACATAAATTCTCTTCGACTCGGATTGGTGTCCTTTTGAAGAAAGATTAATAAATTGTGTCCTTTAGGAAGGAGTTCATAATCTCGTCCATTTTTAGTGGGCTTCCTTTACATACAGATGTCGATACTGAAAAGAATACTGTGTGCTTATTGCACAGAGCTTTTCTACAATCTCGAGTCTCAGACTTGAGAGTGGTTAACCTAAATTATGAAAGACCATCGCCGGTAATAATAAGAAATCAAAACAAAATAAAATAAATTTAAAATAAAGCAAGAAGAGGTTAAATAAACCACGCATGTTCGAAAAATAAAAATGTTAAAGCACTAAACAGTAAGAGCGATACATAGAACAAACGAGGCACAAACGAAACAGACAAGCGCTGTATGATCTAAATTGGGGAATAAAGCAAATCAGGAACAACATGATGACTATAAAGATTGAAGTCAAATGAAACAAAATAACATACAATGAACAAAGCAACGCTCATGCAAGGCAAACAAAATGTCAAATGAAAAGAATACAATGGAATGAACAAAATGAAATAACCACATACTAAAGCAAATGTTAATCGAACACAAATGTCTGAAGAAACAAGCAAACCACTAATAAAACAAACACCAAACGAAAAAAATAAAAAAAAAAAAACGCTATTTGAATGAAACAAGAATCACGCTACTTCAGCCAACATAAAGTGAAACAAAGTAACAACACAAAATAAAACACAAACACGCACATCATCCGTATAAATGAAGGATTGTTTCTTACTTTGTCGAAGGTTGATGGGGTGGAGTATTTTTCATGTTTTATATCTAAAGGTCGAATCACATCATGAAGATATACTAAAGCTAATCCAGGATAAATTTTAATCACTGAATCAATGCATTTTTATGACGGCGAGAAGACGAGGTTTCCGACCGTGTTTTATGATGAAGTCAGGCAGGGGATACACTTTTGGTTGTAACTGTTATTACTCTCATCACCTCGATATTTAATAAATGACACACCAAATACAAACATAAGTACGAACTGCCGCATGCCATAACAACTTTAAAAAAACCCCAAAAAACAAAAACAAAACAGTATCTATCCTGTGGTATCAATTTTGCTGAGTGGCCCCGAGAGGCTAAGTGGTCAAAAACGCTGGCCTTTATATCAATGCCATCTCACATATGTCTGCGTAGGTTCGAATGTCTGGCTCGGCCACTGGATATGTGAAAATGCTTGCCAGTAGCTTCCCGTGGAGTTTAACCCATAATAACGAAGTAGCGGACGTATAATAAGTTGAAAAAAAGTAAATAATACATATTCTGTAGTTTTTGGGTTTTTTTCTATTTTTCCCTAAAAATAAATATTCTTAAGACTGTGCTTCAGAAGCTGTTATAACATTCTATACCCACCCCCACCCCCGAAACCAGATTTTACAGGGTTAAAGTCAAAGTCTTCGAATAAACTTTGTAGTGACTGCTAACATTAGAAGCACATTTCATACATCAGCACTTACCTTGATTGCCCGCTACAGGTGAGGCCTCATATAAAACGTATGTAGTCCACTCGTTTAATTCGTGTGTTCATTCGCAATTTAACGTGTTGAGAAAAGACAAGTTTAGTCGAGAGAAAACTATGATAGTATACGAGTTATAGTCATTAATACGTACAATTTACCGATGAATAAGCATATCAATTTCTACTTCCAACTGCAGTGGTCAGAAAGTTTCGTGGAATTAGGTATAACAGGAGAAACCAAAACTTAACCTAAGCCAGCAAAATGCGAAATAGAGATCACAGTGACCTTCTTTTGTTGTATTGGTGTGGTATCAACAGAGCTTTATGCAAACATATGGTTTGATGATTACAGCATCAACAGAACTTAAGAAATTAACCTAAAACACAATATAACCAAAGTCAGTGAAGTCTGAAATATAGGACACGATGACCTATGTTTGTGATGAGGGCGTATTCAGTGGTGTAGTGCTACATAAAAAAGTAAGAAAAGTCAGTACAAAAGTGCGGGAACGCATGTAACTCGGGGGGGGGGGATAGCGAGCACAAAGAAGGTAAGGGAACGCCGTTCCCACAGCACTATACTCCAGGCGTATTACTTGTAAAGATGCATCCCCTCACAATGTTTCGAGACGCCAGGTATAACGGTATGTATTCTACTTTACAAAGGTGAGCCAAATTTAGTAAAATATACAATCTGCACATTATTTTCCAAAGACAACCTTTCCATTCCTGATTTAACTTTCTCAACAGTTTAATTTCCCCATGGCTTTATCTGATATATATTTAACACGCGTGTTCCAAGTGGAATCATTCGTTAAGATATGTCCCAATGTCTGTGCTGAGTAACCACTTGTATCTTTGTTTCGGCCGTAGATAATATTGAATGGTGGTTCTGGTTCCGTTTTCGTGATATTAGCACTGATTCAGTCTTATCCGGATTAAATGCAACCAGTCAACGTCTGGACCATTCATATATCTTTCAAATATATAAGTTAATTCATGTCACCGGTTTATATATATATATATATATATATATATATATATATATATATATATATATATATATAAACACCAATATTCTTTTCTTTCTGTCTTTCATTTCTGCTTGTCCCGCTTGCCAAACATGAGGTTGCGTGTTCGAAACTCGCGGCGGCATTCCAATATTTATTTTTAGTAATTTTTGTATTTTTTATGCAGAAACTTTCTTTTAAACTCGTTCATCCTAATTTTTTTTTATTTTTTAAAAACTTTAAAAAAATTTTATGTTGAAATTTTCTATTATCGCTCCCGTTACTAGGACGGGCAATTTTTTGTTTTTCTGTGTGTCCAGGCTGTTAAACAAGAGGTCCCGAGTTCGAAACATGCGGCGACACCCCAATTTCTTTTTTTTTACTTTTTTGTATTTTTTATGTTCAAACTTTCTTTTCAACTCGCACATCCCAATTTTGTATTTATTTATTTTTTACTTTTCTTTATTCCTGTCCTAGGAATGGCAATTGACCTATTTTAATTGATTAAAATATAATTAAAAATAATAAGGGTAAACAAAAGAGCCCTTCTTGGAGTCACCTGCATTATTGTAGATGAGAGTTTAAATGAACTCGTATTTTACAAGTAATTTTAAACAATGATAAAGTTTCTTGGATACCAATCCTTCTATTTTTTTAGTTTGTATGTTTGTAAAGCAATCCTTCATACCCAACTCAGTTCAAAGCCTTGTTAATATCAAAGAAAACAATTTTAACCCCTTAGTGGTCTAGCGGAAAACAAATTGTATTGTAAACATCTCTCAACTGACTAGCTGCCGAATCCCCGGATGAAAAATGTGACAAGAATATGTTGTGGTATATAATCATGCATGTATTTATATACACACTTACAAAAATAGTGTTATAATCAACTTGTGCTTTCAAATGAATGCCCCAAATCCTATTTTGGTACTTGCATTTGACAGCGTTTCTGAAATATGGTTTAAACCCACCCACCCCAACAAAACAAATCTTCAGATACAATGCAAAGTAAATACATAAGTAAACAGTTTGATTAAGCGCTGTTGGAACCTTTCTTATGCACAGACGCTACATTTTCTAATTTCTCAACATCCATGGAAATGTTGAAGATAAAAGGGAGATTATTAATATATAAGACTGGATAATTAACTGATGGTGCCGTTTCATTAAAAGTGATACTGAAAGCCACAAGTCATGATCAAATTCATTCGATGGATTTAGATCTATTTCAACGTTATCAACATCACCTGATGTTACAGTAATATTATCAATATCAAAAAGTAAAGATGAACTCGTGAAAATGGTTCAGGAATACGAGGTAAACTTTCCGATTTTATAGATGATTGTTCCAAACGATTGTTCATCGTTCTATATTTCATTCCCACTTGGCTGGGTAGGTGGGATAACAGCGATAACATTTTAAAGCTTGAGGTCCTGCTTTGTGTTTGGATTAAACTCATTGCTTAAACAAATGAGTAGAAATCAGTTTCATGGGTGATCAGGGGCTGTTTATATAAAGAATGATTTCTAACAACAGAGTAATGTAAAATAGATTAAATGATGTATTCTTCAAACTTGCAACCATTGCAACTAATCCGGTGATATATAGGAAGATTCGTATCTAATCCCGGGTTCTTATTAATGTTCATATTTTCACCAATCTAAGCTCTCTCAGTCTTCGCCACGGTAAAGTATGCTTCAATAATCACCATCCATCTTTTTTAAACAGTATATTTGAAAGCTGTAGGATTTTGTCCTAATGCTCTAACGCAATATCCATTCAAGTTTGACAAACCATTATTTACTTTTACGTCATGCTAGTAGGAATTTAAGCAGTGTATGTTATCTGGAACACTTTATGATTCAGCTGCTCCTTAGAAATGTCATGCAAAGTTTTCATTTCATTTTTAATTTTTATTAGGATTTTATTTATGTGATGGCAGACTGGCACAAACTTAATAAGTTTTTTTTTTTTCTGTCAATTTCTGTTGAGTGATTTTTGAGAAGTCATTCAAATAATTTTCTTGTAATGGTGTGTACATGAAATGGTGAATCGACGCCATTTGTAAACATCTGAACGCCCTTCGTGCCAGAATATTTTGCGGTTGAACTGTGAAAAGCAGTCTATGAGAAGAAGCCGTTTAGCGTTATTTTCTACTTTAGTAAAGGGGCCAATATCTGATAGCTGATCGGCATAATTTAGATACATTTGAACCACCTTCATTCCAAGATGCTATCAAATTTTGTCAACTTCTGTTTTGCAGGTTTGAGAAGAAGTCTTTTTAAAGTTTAACATTTTTAGTAACTCTGACCAATGTTGGTGGAAGATCGGCATCATTTCATTTTGCACAAGCTGAAATCCATCTTATGCCACAATGTTTTCTGACCAGCTTGTTCCAATTATGTTAGGTCGTTTTTTTCAGAAGAAGCCATTTAAAGTGCTTTATGGTAATAGCACCATACGAAATGGTGGATCAACATTGTCTTAACAAGCCTGAAAGTTATTCAGGCCAGGATAATTTCTGTCAAGTTTGGTCGAAATCTTTCGAGTAAATTTTGAGGAGTCGCTTAAAGGTTTTCTAGTTTTAGTAACAAAGACTATATTTAATGGTGGATTGGCAAATTTAGTCAAATTCTGTTGAGTGCTTGCAAAAATAGGTCATTTAAAGGTTTTTGAAGTATCAGTAACGGTGGCTATATTTAATAATCGATAGGCATCGTTTAAACAAATTTGAAAGTCTTTTGTGCCAGGATGCTTTCTCTCAAATTTGTTACATTTCTGTTGAACAGTTTTAGAGAAGATGCCATTAAAAGGTTTTAGTAGCAATGGAAAGCATATTTGATAGCGGGTTTGCATTTAGAGGTTTTTCTGTTGCTATTAAATGTGGCCGTATTTGTTAGTATACAGACTCCATCATTAAACTAAATTTTGTAGTACGTTATCCAGTTTGCCTCCAATCAAATTATGTTGAACAATTTTAGAGAATAAGTCATTTAAATTTTTCAGCGATATTTTTTTAGTAATGGAAGACATAATTTGAACAAATTAGATATAACTTAATGACCTATTCTCTTACGTAATAATTTGAACCAAATATTTTAAGCATTTTTTTAGCCGATGCTTTTCTTTACTTTTCTACTGTTAGTAACGGTGGCTATATTAAATGGCTGATAGGCTTGCTTCTCATTAAATTTGGTCAAATTCTGATAAGCGATTTTAGAGATAAAATCATTTAAAGTTTTTTCTCCATATATTTTAATAATGGTAGATATATTTGATTGTGGATTGGCATCGTTTAAACAAATTTGTAATAATTTCATGGCATGTTTTTGTAGTAATTTGGTCGAATTCTTCCGAGGGGTTTTTAACATATTTTTTTTTTTAAAATATAAAAAAATAGTTTCTATATTGTTAGTAACGGTGGCCATACTGAATGACTGATTGGTATTATTTTCAATTATCCTGAAAGAATTGCATGCCGGGATGATTTCTTTCAAATTTGGTCAAATTCTGTCAAGCGATATTAGAGAATTTGAAAATAGCAATAGTAAACGGAAAACGCACGAACGACCACATCATAATGAAGATACTGTACTTCGTCATCCAAGTCAACAAACGAAAGTAGATATAGTAAAACCCCTCGAAAACGAAAACCCTTAGGGCCCCAAAATAATTTCGGTTTTGAGAAGATTTCGGTTTACTGGGGTTTTTTTTGCGGATGTGGGAATTTTTTTTTCTAAGCGCTATGTGTGTGTATGTGTGTGTGTGTGTGTGTGTGTGTGTGTGTGTGTGAGAGAGAGAGAGAGAGAGAGAGAGAGAGAGAGAGAGAGAGAGAGAGAGAGAGAATATAATTAATAGAGCATCGTTTGTGTGTGTAGGAGCGTACAAAATTAAGAAATTGTTTTCTTCCTCTTTCAAAAAAACATGTACTGAATGTAGAATTCGCTAAACAATATACGTTCTTTCCAAAAATTCCATCCCGTGACATGAATAAATAGAGTTGTCACATTGAAATACAATCCTTGTCGCAAGAAACATTTATGGAGCGAGATACTTTTATAGCCATACTACAAGTCCATTAGACTTATGAATGATACTCCACAATGTTTCATAATGGTCACAGTTCAAGAGTCTCGCTTGAAGAAGGCGAGCTTTAACTAATGTGGCTTGCATGCCGCCACCCCCCCTCCGCCATTCCACCTCTAAGCACGTTTTGTCGCACATCCGTACAACTAATAACTGACCATTACATGTTTGCCCCTCCCCACCCCACCCAAATCATTCTGCCAAATCACGCACATCCTTAGCGATCGCAAAAACTGTGTAATCTCTTTTTGGATGGTGCTCTCCCTGATTGATCTTTTCAGACCATTTATGGAGGCCCTCCTGCCCTACATGTAAAGATTGTGCTATTGTATATATTTGTTCTGTTTTATTAATGTTTGTCTAATATGGTATATATTGTCTAATATGGTATATATTGTGCTATTGTATTTATTTCTGTTTCTGTAATGATTGTTTAATTATTTTTTTTATTTATTTATTTTTTAAAAAAAAAAAATTATTTTTTTTTTATTCATGCCATTCGTCATCGAGAGTTTCGTCTTCTTGAAGGAGATAGTTCTCCATCGCTAGCAAGTCTTGTTCCTTCATTTCTTTATTTTTCCTCCTTTTTGCTCTCTTCTTTTCTCTTCTAATTTCTCTCTCAATGTCATCAATTATTGTTTCTGTCCTATTTTGTGTTTTTGTTACTTTGGATCCTATTACTGCCAGAGTTAAGGCTGTCTTTACTTGTTTGTTCTCTAGTAGGTTGGTTTTACTATAGTTTCTTGGTTCATATTGTTTCTGCTGTTTTTGTTGTGAAATTGGATTTTGTTCACATGATAATTGTTCTTTTCCAATGTTTGTTGTTCTCTTTTGTGGTGTTCGTTTTGGGACTGTTGTTAATTTTGGTGTTTTTTCTTGAATCTCTTGCGAATTTTGAGTTTGTTGATTTTCTAGATTTATCCTTGCTGTTGTTGCTATGGGTGTTTTCTCTCGAACTTCTCTGTTTGTTGTTGTCCTTTCTGCGATTACCTCTTGTGGTTTTTGTATTTGTTGGTTTCGATTTGTCTGTCAACGGTTCTCCTGCTGTGTCTTGGGGCTTGGTTGTTGTTT
>JAECUM010068430.1:0-18792 GCA_016617855.1 Megalonaias nervosa
GATATAGCCGTACATATATCTAAACTCAAAGTTGACGTATTGTTGGGAAAAGTAAAACTGTGCAAGAACAGTCATTGTTTATAGGGACTTTGAGTAGCTTTGACAGGCTTAAATTTCTTTTCTGTCTTGTTTAATTTATTGTCAGGAAACCGTTGCATTTTGCTGCATCATATCGGTCATATAGAATAGAGCGACAAACTTCAATGCATTTCCAGGCATAACTAAAATTGTTTTCTAAAAGTAACGTTAAACTAGCTACTTTCCTGGGTTTTTTTATCACCAAAGACAACATTAAAAAATATATTTAATCTATTTTACCTTCTTTCAAAACGTCTTGAAGCTTTCCAGGGAAATCTAGTACATAGATACATTCCCAAAATACGTGGAGCATTATGTCTTTGTACATTTCACAGAAATCGCACATCGATATGAAATGGTTGTTATATTTACATAACATTTGTTTGTTGCTACAGTATGGACGATCAGCATGTGTTGGAGTGGTCTTAGTTTTATATCCAGGATACATTTAAAAGGTATCTCGCTTATAAACATCCAATTATAATTAGCATTGTTGAGTATGTCTATCAACACCTCATTTAATATTATTTCCGAATCATTATGCTCTATTTCTATTTCTAGAGAAGGTTACTGTTAGGACTCAGGGTCTTAAAAATGTAAATTAAATAGGTGAACCAACAATTTAAGTAAAATTCAACAAACAATCTATTTCCCTAAAATACAAGATAAAAGCTCTAAAAGACAGTCACATTATTGTGAATTAAATCCTACTTAATCCCAAATGTCCTATCACAATGTCCAAAAATAAAGAATGGTCCGAATGGATTACACTGATCTTGAATGTCTTGATACGCCAGTAGTCTTGAGTATCCTAATATACCAGTAGTCTTGCATTCCCTGATATATTAATAATGTAATCCAAATGACCTTGAATGAATTCACACAAATCCAAAGTAATGGTTTACTTCATAATGCAATGAGCACTTTGTAATTTCCAAATCAATTGAATAAGTAATTCCACTCAACTTATATCTGAACACACCTGTTAGCTTAAGAGATCCTCAGAGATTAGTCAAAAGACAGGAATGAAAAAATTTCTTTACCACTCACAATATATACATATTTTCACTTGAGCTACGTAATTTAAAAAGCGTCCTGCCTCTAATATCTGTTTGTAAAATCTATTTTTATTTAAGCCGTGAATTATATGTTACGGGCAATTTCCGATAAATAACAAATCGCGCTTATCTTCTTACTTATTTCAGTTCCAGATATTTCCAAAATTTCATCATTCTCTTTACTGAAAATTCTGTACACCCAATTCTCTTCCAGTGCATGACTACAAACACACATACATCATACACACACACACACACACACACACACACACACACACACACACACACACATATATACTTATATATATATATATATATACTATATATACTGCATATATATATATATATATATATATACCTACTACTACTATATATATATATATATATATATATATATATATATATATATATATACACACACACATCACAATCTGTGAACCACGTAACCGAGGAATTTATTGTATAATGTCGTCTTGGCGTGCAACTTTGTATCATTGATAAACACGATATATAAATCCCAAGGAAAGTGCACACGCGTCGTTACGAAGAACCATATTCTTGTAGGTTACTTGGTGTAATTTCTATTTTAAGGTAACAATCCAGCCCAAATTCATTTTCTCTCTCACTCCACATTTCTGCGTAGTTTGTCCGTACATACTATATATATGATAATGAATTCCCATTTTACGTCAGGGTCAGCTGTCATATCTAGTTCATAACAGTCTTCACATTATTTCGTATTGTGTGTTTGTATTCTTCATCAGATAGAATACTAATATTCAATTTATAGTATCAAGGTCTACGTTTAGTTTTAAAAAAACCTAAGTAAAATATTAATGAGAACTTGTTAGAACAGATAGAAGTTTTCTTTCGGGAATATTATCTATAAGCTTATCGGAGACTAAACAATAATCAAGTCTGTAGAATATGGAGAAGCGTTAGTGAGAGCCATGTAAATCCATTGGATGTAAATTACGCCATATGTCCATAAGACTATATTTTTCTGTGTATATACTGAAACTATCTCTGGTCTTTGATTTTGTGCAACGCTAATCGTAAGGTTACTGGTTCGGGATTTCTTGGCCTGCCTCAGTTAGTAGTGGTCTATAAGGGGGCTTCTCATCCAAAACCCTATTTTGTATTAGGACGACAGCATGATTACCCCCTCCCAGACCACCATGTTAGTCTAAACAAATATGAAACCAACTTGTTGAGGCAACAGTGTCGATTTCATTATTAATTATCTGTCGAGGACCTATCATTGAATCATCATCTTTTTGTTACGTTGTGAAGACGGCTGTCATGTAAACAACTTACCTGGGGTGGAGAATGTCGCCACGACATTGGCGACTGACCTTCGCTGCGAACGAGTATGGCTTGGATCGACTGGAGGGGACAAAGGGGCGGCTATCTTTAAAGGGACGAAGTAACTGGTAAATCCATAAGAGGTTGTTTTTTCACACCCAAGCCGTGGCCTAGCTATGGGAGAAAGAAATTTGACATGCGCGTGAGAAACTAGGCAGACTACAGTTCAAAGAGACCCCAGTATCAAATCAGGGTTGAGTTAGGGAAATATGGTGGGGCACCTGTCCGAAACGGACCCTTATTCTACAGGTCATTTTACGATCACTTCAGTACACGCCAGGATTTTGACCAATGCAGAGGTCTAGCAAGATAGGGAATGAATTCTAAAGGCGTACTACGCGATGCACGTCATTCGTAAAAGGGAGAACGAGAATTCAGACTTGAAAAGCTTCTTAAAGGTAAGAATTCTTCGCCCGAATTTGTTGAACATTACTAACTGAGAGTTGTAAGTTTATACGTAGTATGCAGAAATTGCTTACTAGAATTATGTTGGCATGTGGAAGTTACCTTTATTAGAGTTAATCACACCTACGTATTTGAGTTATTTACCTATCGTAACGTTCTGTAGCAAAATTAGTAGTATACAAGATTGAATTACGTAGATTGTTAGCCTGTGATCGTAATTAATTGTATAATTTGTTGCTGTGTGCATCTTATTGAATTATTGCATTTATAAATGAGTTATGTTAGAACTTATACTTGTTTTAATTTTGAATTTTGAATACATAGTTGTGAACTATACAGAATTAGGCATGTTGGCCTTTTGAACATATCGTGAAGTATCTGCATATTTATATTTGAACATTGTGTGTACCTCTTATGATTTGTAAGGTAAGGAATGTGTCTGTTGTTGGTAGTTATTATATCGAGAATTAAAAATGTGCACTCATGTAACGGAAGAGGTTCATATATGTATCATGAGTCGTTAATACCGTTGTTGTATTATTACACTTATATTTTCGTACAAGCGTGTATGGAATATTTCGATGCGAGTGTATGCGTGACCTAATGATTTTAATCGCCATTATGCGGATAAAAGGTTGTAGGCGGGTGTGAGATTGTCTAGGTCGAAAGGGAGTCTAGACTATACGTCCCTTATTATTTACAGAGATGTTTTTGGTGCTGTTTGGCGTTGTTCGGGTTGCACCGAGTGCCACCCAAAGGTGACGAAGTAGAAAGAAGTTGTTATAGAGGTCACGGGACCGGATAGAATAACGGAGGCAGAAGTTTGAAGGCAGAACGGAAGTGGAGGAAATGGAAGGGTGATGGACGTAGTCGAAAGACGGAAGGGGTACTGGAGTACCAGTCAAAGAAAAGGAAATAACACAGATGAGTAAAGTAGCAAGGAGAGATGGAAACACTCTCACGTTGCACATCAGATGATGAAACTGGTAGATTAAATAGGATGACCGATTGGAGAAATTGTGGAAATTTACTTGTGATATTTGAATATTTAGACTGGTTATTCAATTGTTATTCCTCACATTTTATTTTTTGTATATTATCCATCTAGACTGTCGGCATTGTTGATTGGGGGCTCGGTGCTATACATCCATCTATTTAAAAAATTGAAGTTGTACGTCCTCCTACGATATTAGCAAAACTACCCTAGGAGACAACGTTACAATCTTCGTCATATAAAAAAGGATTGGCTTAGGAACGCCCCTTATAGACAACTACTGCGGATTTTACTTGAAATCGCTAGCAATTTATATTTATATTTCATACAAAATTAGAGTGCCTTGCACTCCACTGTACGCAACATTCACATAACATTTTACTATTCCTAACACGCGGGATTTTTCCATATCAGGTCACATGTCTTACTGCTACTAATGAACTATTAATAACTCACTGTGATTTACCGGTAACTAAACATATCGAAACACAGCCACTTGCTGAGATATTTTTAAAATTTCAGCTTTTGCTATTATATACCTTTCATCATCATGACAGAACAAGCACAGATTAACCTTACCGCTGATAGGAGAGCCAGGTTCTAGGAACTTGATAACATTTCCGTGTGAGACTATTGATTTATCGACAAAACACTTCTTTAGTTCATCATCGACTGTGATCCTTGTGTATTTATTCTGTGATATTGGATTGTAAAGATTATCAACAGCATCAGAAAGTGAGTCTGTAACCCAGATAATCTGTAACCCAGATAATCACACTAAAATAATCTGAATTATCTGCACTAACCAGAGACAATTTTATCTTGTTTCTGTTTTTTGAAATACGTGCTGTACTCTTTATTGTCAAGCATAATCGTCATATGCTTACCTCGGAAAATAATTCTTTTCATTTTTAACGTGGTATCTTCCTCTGTAATATCTTCCATATTCCATATTTCATATTTCACACAAAATGTACTGCGTATAGTTTTTCGCATTTCACAACTCTATTCGATATCATATCAACAAGCAGGTCGTCTTTGACTCGCAGTTCCTGTATCAGATCTAGCATAACAAACTTATCACAACGCAGATAAGCTCGAAGTTGATTAGAAATGTTGTTGTAGGTAGCTACTACTATTTTACAAGACGTATTTTTATTCTCGTATTTTGGCCCGATCTTTTTATTCCCCGCTGATAACACAATACCTACCCCTGGCACTATAAAAAATAATAGATCTAATGTTCCTTCTACCGATTTAATTCCTGAAGTTGTTAATATCATTGGAATGTAGTTCAGCGCACTTATTATTTTACTGTAAAATTTTCTAGCTTATCTGACTCAGTAAAGTTTTTTTATGATAATATTTATAGCATTTGATGAGCTCGTCCCTATCATTGTATGAGAGACATGATATGTGTTTGAAGTCGATTATTTCTTTTTTTGTCATTATGAAACTGTTTCAGTAATTATCTCAATTGCCGTAGAGAAGGTAATTTCGGCGGAAGCCTTATCGATCAGAGCACTAAATTTATTATTGACAGGTTGGGCAAAAAAACTCTCTGTACTTTATCATACACTTCAGATGAGAGATCGTCATATCTGATATCTGTTAAAACTGAGGATGAAAATGGAGGGCCAAAATTTGTTGGTATTTTAGTAATATCATTGACTCTAACAACATAACATTACCGTCCCAATTTAAAATTTTTAAGTACTGGATGCCGCCAGAGAATTGCATATGCTGTTTCAAAACTCAAAACACTGCGAATATCTGCTTGCTCTATATGTATGTCACTGGCAGGTAGGTTTAGGTATTTAGCAATCACCTCTTTGATATTTCTGTATTTGCTTTCTGTCAGTAACTTTCCCGCTTCTTTTTTTTTTTATAGTTTTTCCACTCATTTTTTTTTTAACTATTATGTATTTCATAACCTTCATCAATACTAGGTTTTTCAGTTATAATATCATCAAGCTCCTGATAAAATACGTCTCGTTCGACATCATCATATGACTCTATCCTGGGCTCAGTATCTGATATTGCGTTTAGTGAAGCATTAATGTGATATACGTTATACTTTTCTTTATCGCCGTCTGTTGGAACTAGATATGATGTTGTTCGCAGGTTAGTATCAACGCTATTATCTACAATTTCTAATAACGTCTTTTTATCGTAGTAGTCCATGCCTAGCATACGAAATACTCTACGTTTAGGAAATATTTCTTTGAGCTTACGATTTTTAATAAACTTATGTTTTCTTTTTGTAGCTAGTTTGTCAAGCTCGTTGTGAATCGTTTTCAGTCGCTCTTGCTCTGGCCTTTTACCACCATGGAATTTTGTTTTATAAGGTTAGATTTGTCAATCGTTAGAACTGTTTCTTTATTTAGCTCAAGCAGTGTCTTTATCAAAAACTTTTCAACGTTTAATCGTCTTTCCTCGCACTCACTTACAGGACAGTATTTGCTAATTATATCAAAGTCTTTGATCGCGTATTTCATTTGAAGGCCTCTCATCCCTGAAACTCTGGCAAAGTTGTTACTTTTCGCAGTTAAACCAGGTGAATCTAAAGGTAATTTTTTCATTCGAGCAATTATATTCACCGCTTTTACTTCCGCAACACTTTCTGGATCTAGCTGATCAATATCAGCTATTTCGATCTCCGTTTTCGGCTTTAGTATAAAATTATAAACTCTCTTGTGATCGATGGAGGATCAATAGACATTATATACTACAATCGCATTATATCACAGTGTCCTAGCACGCCAGACCTATACTAGGTCATCGAGTGTATATATCTGAAATATTGACATACCTGGGTAAGGACCTTTAGCGTAGACAGCATAAATCCGGAAATACAAATACATGTTTGTGGTAGCTTCAGGATCAAGTATAAATTGCTCAGAAATATCAATCTCAACGAATGTTGCAGTATACAGTTTAGTCCATGTCAAATCATCATTCGATTCTTCTAATCTCTAGTTATATATATATATATATATATATATATATATAGGTATATATATATATATATATATATATATAGGTATATATATATATATATAGTATATATATATATATATATATATATATATATATATATATATATATATATATATATATACCCGGCACCGAATTTTATTATACCTTGTAGCTGAAATTTCCATATTGAATAGGCTGCTGGACACCTTAGTTTGATCCAAAAGTTAGATATTTCTCCGTCTGTGGCCCACTCTGGCCGGCTCATAAGGCTGTTAAACGCAAACGCATAACCTGGATTATTATGAGAATAATAACTTGCTGCTGTTGCAAAAGAACCCCAGCGATTTTAATCCATATGAACGAGATGTGGAATGTGGTCGACACTATATTTAGCTCGTTTTGTACTACCACCCATCGCTTGCGATTGGATAACACTATCCACGTACTGTTTATTGACAAAACCAAATGCAGAAACAAGCACATACGTAGAAGTTATTTTGTTGGCAGCCATATCGATCGCACCTGTAACTGCCTCCGGATTGTTTAAGATAATTAGCATCTGCAGCAGTAATTGTACTAGCTGATACTGTGCTTATTACAGCGTCCACGTACAGTTTATTTGTTAGATCAAATGGGGAGGCTGGATTATAAATCGTTGTTACTTTATTCGAGTTCATGTTTAACGTACCTGTCATCGTATCACCGGATTTTCCTACTCGTGATGCAATATTCCCTGATATTGTATCGTCGACTTAATTTTTATTTGTTAAATCTGATGTTGCTGATGAAATTACCGTAGTTGTTATCTTGCTCGATCCCATGTCCAAATTTCCCACCATATTGTCGCCTGATTTTATCACAGAATTATCCTTGACAAACTTGACATTTGTTATAAAATCGTTATTGGTCAAAGTTGTGTTATCAAGTTGAGTATTAAATATTAATATCCCGCCCATATCTATATTTCCAGCCGTCGTCCCACCAGCTAGTGGCAACTTGTTATTCTCAACCGTGCTATGTTGGGCTTGTGACTTACTTATGTTAGAAGGGGGTATTCGGTTTCTAGATTTACTGTTTTTTTTTCAATTATATTGATATTTCCAGTCATTTTTCCACCTCTTAACGATAAATTACCATTAATGTCATCACTAAATTGGGCAAAACTTACTGCTTGCGAGTTATCTGCGTTGATAGGTGGATATGTTGTCTCAGTGTCTAGCACTCGTAGACCTGACATTTAAATTACCTGTCATTGTATCTCCAGATCGTTTAGATAGTTTGTTAAATCTGCGCTAGCTGCGGTGGATGCAGTTGCTGTTTTATCTTCTTTTGAGCTGTCAATTAACGTACCAAATTTTGTGCAATAGATCATTCTTATTATTACCGCAAGATAAAATTTATGAACACTTAGCATAGAATGAGGATAATCAACTTTGACACGGAGCGCTTAATCAAACTTCAACATAACCACGACCTACCGGATTGTCAATATCTGATAGTAGGACGAGCTGGATCGGGAAAAATTAATCTTCTGATGAATCTGTTAGTTAACGACCTCTTCAACTACGATCGAGTTTATATCTACACGATGAATCCAGAGCAGGATAAATATGAACTTAGTAGCGAATACAACGAAAAACTGAAAAATGAACTTGGCACTGGCTATGATATAATTGTCATAAAACAACCTGAATATTTAATTCCAGTTGCCGAACTAGATTCCGACGAGCATAAAATAATTGTCTTTGATGACATTTCGCTAAGCAACACCGAGATGGATAAGATAAAATCTTATTTTTTAATTATCGCGCAACCTAAAATATAATGCAGATGCTGGGTGTATTAAAAGATAAATTTGCTGAGCTTTATCATAATGCATCTGGCAGGATGCCAGCTTCGGAGCAGCCTGCTACTCAGGGAAATCACAGTTTCTTTTGATAAGCTAGCAAGAGATTCAGACGTGGAATATACAGGTGTTTGGAATGTAAAAAGTAATCTAACGGTAAACATCTGAAAATTAGTCTTACAGCTACAATCTGAAATTAGTCTAATAAAACTAAATAACACGAAAAACGGATGCGAAACGAATAGAAGTTCTAAAGAAACTTATTGCAATAAGAGCTGCATTTAAGAGGGAGGTTAAGCAGGAACGTCGAGGTCTACAGCAAACGGCAGAAGAAACTGCCAGACTTTTTAGACCAGTGACTGAGTCTGTACTTGGCCAACAGCCAGATATTTATGAGTTATCACCTGAAGATATCGAAAAGTGGAACGAAAAAGGATTATTTGGTATAGTGGAAGAAGGACAGAAGAAAGTTGCAGAACAAGTTTTTGAGAAAATAGGTAAACAAGCTGAAAACCAGATAGTAATGATTAGGAAAATTGACGATCAGAGAACATTAGATGAAGAAATACAAAAATTAATTTTAGAGAAAATAAAAGAGGACCAACAACAACAATTTATCAATACGCTAAAAAATCAATTTTTTAAATAAAATTTCTGATGATGAGTACATAAAATTTGATGAAGATTTATTCGGAAAATCAGCGTTAGTAAAAAATAAAACATATGAAAGACGATAAAAGGAATGAAATCGTTAGGCAACTAGAAAATATGAGAACGCCCTTGACAATATGGAATCAGCTGATCTGGAAGAAGCAAGACATTTATATAACCAATACAAAATAAGATATCATTGCAGGTCATTATATTGAGATCATTAAGCAAATAATAAAGGGAAATAAAAGATTCACCGCTGGAACAAAAACAATGGAGTACACTTGCAGGAGATCTTGATGAGATACGAGTACAGGAAAAGAGAGGCTACGGCGTTAAGATCTATAACTCCCAAGCTGAAATAGTTGACCGGTTGATGTTATTAATAACATCAAAGGAAGCCGGAAATACGAGCACAGAAATCGACTACAAAAGTGTTGAAGTTTAAGATAATCTCAGATCAAGAGGTTATCTAACATCCGACCAGTATTGTATTTTACACAACGATCTTATAGTTGCAGTTTGATTAGCGGTGAATTAATTCGCTAACCGCAAAGCACAAAATGCTACCATTCAGTTTGATCTATCAGATAAAATAAGAATGTTATCAACTACATTACCGCTTGATACATCACAGACTATATCTGACAGTGCAAACTTCTCTGTTATTTTATAATCCACCAATCGAACTTGACAGCGATAAACAAAACGAAATAGGACTAGTATCAGCTACTGTTTTGCATGTTATGGCGACTATAAGAACTAACTTGAACGACGATTTCACATTTCAATCGATCCAGCCAGCTGGCCCGGCATGGATATCTGCTAAAATACCGCAGGGCGCTTTTAACGTTACAGATTTAAATAAAGCAATAATGTTATTGACTACAACTAAAGTTGAATCCGCATCAGACAATTTTGATCTTTTTCCAAACTATAACACATTGCGTGCCAGAATCACTTTGAAAACAATTTTCCTGTTGATTTTAGTACCGTCAATAGCATCGGGCCATTGTTAGGTTTTGCTCGAAAACAATACCCTTCTGAGTCTCAAAATGCTTCAATTTCACACGAGGGCGAGTCACAAGTAGATAGAACAGAAGTGAATTCGGTTTTAATAAACTGCTCAAATTCCAGAGGGCCGTATACAGCACGTAGCAGTAAAGGTCAAACTATTTATTCTTTTTCCCCTGACGTATCACCAAATTCGCTGATGCAAGTAAATGCAAGACAGATAAACTACTATCCTGTTAGTTTTGAAAATCAATCATATTCTATCATGATGACGCTGACTGATCACTCCGGCCTGCAGCTAAATCTCCATAACAAAATTGTAACATATTGTCTACACTTGAGCTGACAGCGGTTAACTGACTAGAGCTAGCTCACCACAACAATGCTGACCACAATTAATTTTATCAGTCAGTTTTGTATAACAAAATGAAACAACGAAAAATTTATCACAGAAATATTGTAGGAGGTTTATTCGGAAATATATTCTCTAAAATAGCACCAATTGCGCTAGATGCATCAAAAACTTTTGCCACGGCAGCCTCATCTGCAGCAGGTGCAGCTGTTGGACAGAAGATTGCTGGTAAAATTAAGGGCAGACCACCGAGTGCACATATCGCAAGCGATAGGGATATAAAGCAAGTAATTTCTGAAATATCACCAACATCAGAAACCACTGCGGCGTTGATAAAAACGACAAAAACTGCTATCTCCGCCAGGTGAGGAAATTATTAGAAAATTAGTAACTAAAACACGACCTGGGAGTGCAAGCACTCGACCAGATATTACTGCTTTCTAGAGAGTTGCTTTGCAACCTCAAACCGTAGAGCGGTTCACGATTTTGTCTAACAATTACTAATAACAAATGTCTATCAAACATTACCTTGACCTGACAGAGGAAATACCAACAGATAACTCAAGAACAGAATTTGAATACGTTGAGTATCTCGATGAAAATTCAAACGAACCTAGCCAGACATAGGAACTTTTAACACACGAGAAGAGGACTTGTTACTGCTACCACATTAAACAGTACTTGAAGTACAAGGTAGTATAAGAACAGCATCAGGTGGAATTGTACCTGCTGGTACACATGTGACATTTGTTACTAACGGTTGCAGTTGTATAGAAGCGATAGACGTCAACTACCAAATCAAACCGTAGAAGATATTTCTAAGCACTTACCAATTGGAAGTACTATTCTTAACGTAGATTCGTTCAGAGACGACTACTCGAGATCTGTTGCAACAAATATGATGTGGTTAAAAGCTACCGGAACTGGAAATGTTATTTCAAACGAATTTACTTATCTTAATAAAATTGGTGCTGGAGCTGATGCTGCTGCTGGTCTAGTTTTGGTTAGAACTTTTCTTATCACAAACGCTTTACCTCTTGGAATTAATGCACCAGATGCAGCTGCAGATGAAGTCCTTGTATCAGACAAGGACTTCTCTAACAAAGGTTTGTAATTGTCTTGGAATTGCTGCACCAAGTGCAGCAGCTAATGGAACTGCGATGTTAGATATCGTAAACAGGATAATAAATATAATAAATATTAAATATAGAGAATACACTGAAGGTTATGCTAACGAAGAGCTTTTACAAATAGCTCAGATCAAATAGCTATGATGCTACCGTTGAGCACAATATTCTAATTTTACTGAGATTGCAATAGGGTTACCAAGGCATGTATTTATTGTGTTTCAGCGACAGAATAGACGTGGAAATAAACTTCAAAACAATTCCATATTTGATAGTCCAGATTTCAGACGAATATTTGTCAGAATAGGTGCTAAGCAGTATCCCGAACAAGCGATCGAATGTAATTTTGCAGCTGATGATGCAGCATTAGCTGACAGAGATGCATCTCGAGCTGAAATGTATCTCAGGAATGCTATGCAAAAATATCAGGATGCTGGCAGTGGATCTCAAATTTCATTCGAAGAGTTTAGAACACTTTATCCGATATTTCACTTTGACGAGAGCAAGCATAGCGAACAAGCAATTAGATCAAATTGTGATATTGAGGTTATATGGACGCTTGGAGGGATTCCAGCTGATGCGTATTATGCATAGGCACTAATTGTATCTGACAGATTCGTAACGATATATTCTACCTAGGGAAGAATGATTGTCGAAGTTTGAATTTTCTGCACTTTACAATTTTATCAGACAAGGGGCTGAATGTGTTGATTTTCTAGCAAGAATGACTACCAGGTGCTTTGTACTTGAAATGTTCTGCACTTTACAATTTTATCAGATAATGGCCAGATCGCAAGCGATCAGTGGAGGATTTGTGTGACCTGCACTGGCAACTATTGCAAAAACAGAACTACCCAAATTATTACCGGTATTAGGCACGCTGGGGATAGCTGCTTCCTCGGGGGCTATATTCGGGGCGATAAAAAAAGCTGTGTTTGGCGATGGATAACATAATGACAGCATAATGACAACAATAGGTACCTTATGAGTCTAGTTGATATTTTTAGCAACTACGCGTTTGGCATACCTGTTACAGATAAAACAGGAAAATCTATAACTGATGCGATGAGAGGAATTATTGTCAGCACAGAAAGAAAACCAATAAAGTATAGGCAGATTACGGAAGGGAGCTTTTAAATAAGCAATTCGAGCAGTTTCTGGAACAAAATAACACTATCAAATATATCACCAGAAATAAAGGAAAAAGTGTCATCGTCGAGAGATTAAATCGCATTCTAAAAGACAAGATCTACAAACAACCCACAGTTAAAATCTCTAACAGGTATGTTGATGATTTGCCAAAGGCTATATCGGATTACAATAACACTAAACATAAAACATTTGGAATGTCGCCAAACGAAGCTGCTAATAATCCAGTGTTAGTGAATGAGAATATGTACCGAAGACTCAAGTTTATCGTGGGTGATAGAGTTAGAATTTCGTCAGTGAAAAGAAAACATTGGAGAAAGGATTTACTCCGAATTGGTCGAAGGAAGTATTTGTTGTGGATAAAACTTTAACAACAATACCTGTGACGCAGAAGCTGAAAGATTCAGCGGAAGAAGAAAATATTGCAAGTTTCTACAAACAGGAGATGCTGAGGACAGAGCAGGATATATTCGTCATCGAGCAAATAATAACAAGAAAAAGGTAAGAGAAGTTTGGCTAAATGGATAGGTTACGGAGACAGTTTTAATAGCTGGATACCAACTAGTGAAATCAAAAATCTTTTATTAAATCGCAGTATGTGTCGCATTCAACGATTCAAACCAGTAATTGTAAATCATGTCGCATTTCAGAAGGACAAACTTACATTTCACTGGCCTACACAACGATATCAAATGTTGTCCTTCCGTTGTTGTTATTGCACACTCTCCCATCAAGTTAAAAATCTTAACAAACAGAAAATCAAATTTTATATTTTTTGACCGTTATAAACTTCTAACTGTCCACGATTCATGGATGGCTTTAACAAGTCCCAGAATAACTGATGTTCAGAGACAGTAAACTTAAAGTTTTTAATCTTTTTAGCGAGTGGTAGTTTATATTATATCGTGATTTTGCTGCGATATAAACTTGTTCATCTTGATATACTATACCTGGCTCATCTGTAAATTTATCCTCATGATAGGAAACAAATACGTTTCTAGATCAAATTTAGAGTGCAAGCACTCCGAGTGTAAAAATCTCTGATTCTTCGAATCCTTATGCGCTGCAGTATTTAGATTTCTAGCAATCCAATGATATTTTGCATGACTGTTAGTGTTGAAATTCCAAGAATCCTGACGCTCTGTATCAGGATCGATATCGGAGTAAAAATCTGACAGTCTTTTCGCGAATAAGAAATTTGTTTGAGACACCTTATACATAAGACTTTTATCTAATTACTGTAACAAAATGAGAAGAATCGTAAGAACTAATATCTTAAATATGAACTTCTTATTGGACGCTGTCAAGCTGTTTATGAGTAATGAAAAAACAGAAAAAAGTATGTGAATTTTTTCGTTGAGTACGATGCATATTCAGCTTCTAATGTTTTACTGACAGATTCTGGGGTATCAGATTTTGAGAAATACCAAAACGTATTTGTTAGATAGGACAGGGATACTGTTAGTAAATGGCTCATTGCTGCTTGACAAGGGAAGATCTGAAAAATATTCTGAAAATTTATATGTGAATAAACTGCAATTTTGTGTTAATTATCAAATATGGACAGATTTGTTACTCGAGCTAATATTGTCAATCTGTATTAACTGGAAGAGGCTGTAAGAAATATATTCCTCGGTCATGTTAACATGGTAGCTCGCTTTGAAGTAGAAAGAGAAATATGTTGCTCAACAGCAATAAACTGGTTCATATATTGAAATATGGCAATATCTTTGTCGAATATGAGAAAGAAATCTTAAATAAATATATAAACTGCTGTTTGACAAACGGCGAGGTAGCAAATATTTTAAACAGCGTGTGGTTCGTATTGAAACACAATTTTATTTCCTGTTCGTCTTGACGTGGCAGATTTTGTAGTGCCATTAACAACACATCTGACTGACTTTTTATTAATCTTAAAATACTTTGAAGCTGATGTAATAGAAGGAAGCGAAATTTCTTCGTTAGTTTCAGAGTTAGTTGATCCTACCGGTCTTTGATTTTTGAAATTGTTAGGATTTCCAGCATTACCTCGTCGTGTATTTTCTTTATATGTTACAAGCTCTAAATTCTCAATTCGGTTATCAACTCTGATGTTGTTAGGTGATCAATAACTAAGCCACTAGAAATCGAACCGTTAAAAAACAAACAAACACGAACCTATTAGAGAGATAGTTAATCTAACCGGTTTGAGCTCCTCAAATCTTTCCATGCAAAAAACCAAATTTATCAATATTTCAAATAGCTTTATTTGTTTTAATGTTTCTGATAATTTCTCTGTCGTTGGCCTTGTGAAAATCATAAATCGGATGCGATTTAAATTTGTCCTGTAAAGATAAATTAGCAACGTTATTGTCAGTAAAACTCCCATTTACCTGATAGACTTGCATCGCCGTTGGAATATCATCACAAAACAGCGTATAAATAAAGTCCTTGATAAACATCTCGGTATATTTAACATCATTCTCCGATTTCACTCTAATTTTATAACCCGCTGGAGTTCTGATCCCAAACGAAGCTTTAGTTTTAAGATTAATCACCCATCCAAGCATATTTCCTGCATAGCAGTTGTACTTCTGATGAATGTAGAATATATCCTGCTCACCAACCGTTGGTTTAAGTCCACTAAGTATAATTCTGCTCATGTTATAACAGTAGTAATTTTGTTTCTGTGATTGACAATTTTGCACAGCACACTCAATTACAGAAATGCAAAACAGTAGATATAGCTATGTTGAAACTTGCCGATATAGCAAAGAAACTCTCCACACAAAAATATCAACCTAAAAATTGCAACTGCATTTGCTGGGTTCGATAAAAGTTGGAGATTCGATAATAAACGCTTACTATCAAATTTCTCTGTCACAAACGTATATCATCTGCTTCAGTCAACAATTAAATCCGAGCTTGCCGCACACAAGGGCCTGAAAATAATAGTGCAGTTTTATGTTCATTTTTCTAAGCTAAATATATCTCTGGAATCCAAGCAGACTGCTGCAGATACGCCTGAGTCGGAGCAGCTTGCTGCTAAGCAACGCGAGGAAGTCTAGTCGAATTCTAACTGGAACAGATTTAATATCGTTGTCAGATAATATATTTCAGGAGATAAGGAAAAAAATCGATGAGTACTCTGCATCTGGTTCGGGCTGGAAATTTTATAAAATAACAAATACTATTTCACACTATGAAATATAATCCACTGCGAGGTAGCTCGCATGTCGAGCTGCCAACTAAAATAAAAAATCTAAAAATGTTGTATTAATATCAAGAACAGCAGCGACAACAAATGTTTTCAATGGGCTGTATTATCAGTTTTATTTCCAGCACGAGATCATCCTTATCGAGTATCACATTATACTGGTGATGTTAATAATCTAAACATTAGCGCGATTGATTTTCCTCTTGCTGAAAATCAAATTCCACAATTTGAAAAACAGAACAATCTCCTGTTAACAGGAGGCATTAGTGTATTTGGTGTCGATGATGAGTCACGAAAGATATATCCTAGATACATCAGCGATCGAGCATCACAAAAAGCAATACATTTGCTATTTTATAAAAATCATTACGCATGAATAAAAACCTTAAACGGGCAAGTCGGAGGTCAGTATAACAAGCATAAAGAAACTAAATATTTCTGTGTCAGGTGTTTGCATGGATGTAAATCACAGCATGTACTAGATCGACATCTCGAATACTGCTCTAACGTACAGAAGCTATATATGTCTGGCGATAACAAAAGATATTACCATTTACAAATTACAGACATAAGATGAAAGTGCCTTTTATAATATATGCTGATTTCTAGTCTATGCTATTCCCAGTGCCAGGAGCAGAAAATAAAATAACCGTGATAAATCTTCGACAAGAAAAATTCAAGAACATATTCCTTGCGGATTAGAGTATAAAGTCGCCTGTGCTGTTGATAGATCTTTATCAAATTCAATAAAGATTTATAGAGGTAAAGATCCTGCTGTATGGTTATTAAAAATCTTATCAACGAAATTGATCTCAAATGTTCGTGATGTAACTCATAGAAGACAAAAAAAAATAAAAAAAAAAACGCTAATAGTAAAAGAAGAAGCTGAATTTGCTTCAGCAGAAATATGCCATATTTGTGACGGGGCGCTTTTGCCGTAAGATCTAGTAAAAGATCACTGTCATATTACTGGAAAGTATCGCGGTCCAGCTCATGACAAATGCAATTTAAAATATACCGCACCGGATTTTGTTCCTGTTGTCTTTCAAAATTTCAGAAGATATAATGCTCATATCATCGTGCAAGCGTTCGGCAATAAAGATATAACAAACCGTCTGAAAATTAATAACAACAATAAAATAAAGTGCATCCCAAGTAACACCGAAAAGTACGTGTCTATGACACTAAGTAAGATAAGATTTATTGATAGTCTGCAGTTTATGGCAGTATCGCTGGACGAGCTAGTAAAAGACTTTGGTAAGTTTGATAATTTGACTAAACATTTCGGTGGTAAATCAAGTTTATTGACACGAAAAGGAATGTTTCCTTATGATAATCTTGATAATTGGGATAAAATGGATGAAACAAGTTTACCTAATAAAGCTAAGTTTTATTCTCGGTTAAATCTTGAGAGTGTCAGTTATGACGATTATGTTTATGCTCGATCGATATAGGGCTTGTTCGGCTGTAAAAGCTTGGGAGATTCTCATGATTTGTGTCTTATCACAGATGTACTGTTGCTCGAGGATATGTTGGAAAATTTCAGAGATGTCAGCACTGATAAATACGGGCTCGACCCAACTTGGTATTATTCGGCACCCGGATTAAGCTAGGGCGCATTACTGAAACATAGTAAAATAAAAGTGGAGTTGTTAACAGACCCAGATATAGAATCAGAGGCGGAGGAATAAGTGTCATAACAAAAAAAAAAAATATGCCAAGGCTAATAACAAATATCTAACTGATTGTGATAAAACACCTCCATCAAGTTTTATAACCTATCTGGACGCCAATAATCCCTGTGCCTATGGAAAGTCCGAGTCTATGCCGGTTGGTCGGTTTAGGTGGATCAGTGAAAAACAGCTTTTGATGAAACTGATAAAATAGTAACATTTGGATGTGAGAATGCTGTTAGTTATTTTGTTGAAGTTGATCTTGACTATCCTGTTAAGCTTCATGATGCGCACAATGATTATCCATTTTGTCCAGAATCAATGCTGATCGACTACAGTTTATTATCTGATGAGCAGAGAAATTATTCTCAAGGTAAATCTATCTCAAACAATTCTGTTGTTCATAAACTTGTTCCTAATTTGATTGACAAACGGAGATACATTTGTCATTATACAATTTTACAACAAGTAGCTGATCATGGACTGATATTCAGAAAAGTTCATCGCGTGTTAAAATTTAGCCAATCATCATGGATGAAGAGTTATATTAACTTAAACACAGTACGAAGAGCAGCTGCCAAAACAGAATTCGAAAAGAACTTTTTCATGCTTATGAATAACAGCGTCTTTGGTGAGACTATGGAAAATATTAGAAAGCGAATTAATATTGAGATCGTGAATGACGTACAACGTCGTAATAAACTTGTAGCATATGATGATTTTGTTAGTAGGAAAATATTTAATACAAATCTAGTAGCCATTCAACGAAGAAAGACAAACTTGAAGTTGAATAAGCCAGTTTATGTCGGTATGGCAGTACTTGAGATATCAAAGTGGTTAATGTACCAATTTCATTATGATTTTGTAAAGGTTAAGTGGCCTGATGCAGAGCTGTTATTTACCGA
>JAECUM010068431.1:0-10159 GCA_016617855.1 Megalonaias nervosa
GTCAACGTAAACAACCAAAATTGAGCAGTGATAGCACCCGTTTTGATTTATTGTGATTTATATCAGGAATGACAACTCTTCCCACAAGTATATTGCGAAATGAGTCTATTCAAAATCCGCCAAAATAATATATGGACAGTTGGACTTTACAGGCAGTGCGCACAACAACGTAATACCTTACCTGAAACTAGGACTGTGACTTATGTGTCATTAATACAAGGAAAAACTTATTTACTACATCCTGAGAGTCATTGCACAGATAAAGAGGACAAATGGGTCAAAATATCCTCCTTAACCCCCGATCCAAATTGTCTCAGCACTTCAGAGCTATTTAATATATGACTGTAAGAATATTGGTCAATTTCTCTTAAGAATACAACAAAATCAATATGATGGGTTTTGTAAACACTGGATGCTTGTACGAAAGTACGAACGGCGCAAGGTGTGGGCACAGAGAAAAAGTAAACCAATTCTGCAACGGTGATCAATATGTGCACATAATGGAAAAACATATGATTAAAGTGGAAAGTGGAAACAATGCCATTAGAGTTAGATTCAGGCGTGTTCAGAGGGTTTTCTACTGTTTCATTATTCTTGTTTTAATATCACGACGACTGGCCTGATTCTCACGCTAAGCTCCGAACCAGCCAACCTTAATATAAACGGTCCAAAAGTAAAAGCAAAAAGATAAACACTATGTAATATTATTGTATACAAAAGGAGTAGTCCAGAGAAGAGCGTGGCGAGCTTTTCTCTATTTTGACGCCAAGTTGATAATGTGCTGATAGGTAAACCATATAATGTCGTTATAATGTTGAAAATCGCATATAGTCTATTTTACAGTTTATATTATTATTGTGCTAGTATTCTATTTTCAGGTAAAGTTACACGATGAAGCACACACTGAATGACCAATAACTCTCCCATGTTTGCAGATAACCGATCGTACTATTAAAGTGGACTCAATTATAAATAGCAGGGACTTTCCATTTAAAAAGAGATCATTATAAATAGAGAAGCTGGTCAACACAACTATATGTATGCAAATATATACGTTGGGTGATTGAATGTATGTATGTTTTAGTAGTGTTGAATCATTTTTAACCTTCATCAAGGATAAACATCAATGCTAGTAATATCGAGTAGTCAATCACGACAATATTTTATTGCCAGCAAAGTGTGTATCACTAACTAAATGTATACAAACTGAAATTATGAAGTTGTAGGCAGTTAAGCGCGGTTAGGTGAAATACCTCCAGGTAGTTTCAAGGGATGTCGTATGCTAATCCAGTATTTCAAAAACACTAGCGTGTAATTGAGCTAGGTTTATATATTCATCTACTTGAGAAGCATGCGTTGTTTACTAATAGTTTGTTTGGAATAATGAAAACAATTTTCAAAGTGACAGTTGTATTAATGGGTAGATTTAAGTTTATGTGTATTGATACCGTAATGTTACATATTTTTGTATGCTTATAAAGTCCGCAGGCACGTTAGATACCTACATTGTTTTGCATAAATGAACAAAAAGTATACATAATTCGTTTCCCAGTTTGTTCACAAGGGTACATCGTTTGGTCATTATTCATCCATTGCTGCGTTATACTGTTAAGTATTTCTGTCTTAAATGACTGTTTCCAGCATTCGTTGACGTTTGCGATATAATTCATCCGTTTCGTCGAAAAAATCAAACAAGCAGCTCATAATTTTGTGCACAGATTTCGATCAGAAGAAAAATTATTTGAGTTTCGTAATATGTTACCAACAAATCTGTATTTCGCTGATAGGGTCCCACAGATAAAAAATCGCCAATGAACACTGAACAACTTATCATATGAAAGCAGTTAGAATCTAGCTTTGTAGTTTCGTTGATATGGTAATCTTTTCACTTGCAATATCATTATAGCGAACACTACATTTAAGCAGGAGACGCTTTAAATTATTATATTATAAACGAGACGTAGTTGTTGCGCACCAAGCAGGAGTAAACATTTGAATTTATCAGAAAACCGCATGCAAATACGATCATCATTTAGAGAGTGCTAGTGGTAGCAACATTATTAAGATACCCTATATAGGAGGAATATATATATATATATATATATATATATATATATATATATATATATATATATATATATACAAGACCAAGCAAACTTTCGAGTTGTTTCAGTGGTATCCCAATGCTTAAATGACTTGCGACATACACACGCCTTTTTAGGTACCAACTATGCTCAACTATAAACAGCAGGGAGTTTCCATTTAAAAACAGATCTCACTATGACGATCCATTCAGGAAAAGAAGCTATAACTCTATTTTGAAGATGGCCATGGTAATCAAATAGGCGGTCTGATCATAACGATTCGGCTTATAAGACCTATAAAATGCCAACAGATTGGCTCTATTTTCATTTTGTATTAAGTAGACATCATAACGATTTTACTGCAAATTCCATGCAGATAAGAGCATGCCATCAGGGGACGCGTTGATGACAAGGGTTTCAAGATGGCCACAGTGTTGACTATTTGTTTATCTCTGGCTGGCACGATATTTAATTAAAACACCTTAAAGTCATTAAAGAGCTTTCATTAAAAACCCTAGGTCAATATGATGATTCCTTCTGGTGGAGTATTCATAAGAAAAACATTTTCGAGGTTTCCAGAGCGGCAGCTCCATTGTATGTCTAACAGACATCAGTTTAGTGCAGTATCGAATAGACAATTTGTCAATTCCATTAGTGAACACTGCATGTTGTTATCACGATATGTTTAGCAGTAAGAGGAATAGAAAGAGTTGTATTCAGGTTTCTGTGGCGACCATTCTGGATGTTTGAGAGGGAACATTTTCATTGAGGACACACTGGGTCATGGAATGAATGTGGTTGAAATGTTTTGTGGAAATTCTCTGAATAGTATAGGTGAGCGATAACAAACTTATTATAACGGATGACGTACACCATACAGACGAGGGACTAGAGCCATCACATACGTTTTTTCTGGTTTTTGACTAGTTGATTAAAATGTTATAAGCCCATATTTCTTTGCTCTTAACTTTTGTCCTTATATTAAAGATGCCACAATATATAAGATCTTCATTCTGAATTTGCATTCACATCAGAGAAAAATATGATATACCATTTGTCATCTACGTTTAGGTATAACAGATCCGAATATCTCACAATTCCAGCTTGCGAGAAACATTCTTCAATGCACTTATGGTAGTGGTTATGGATGCAGGTAATTGAGGTATCAGAAAATATTTATAATGAAGCAAAGTCACAATTAACTGTTTTATAAATGAGCACGTACTTTGTCCCTTATTCATATCTGACGAAAACGAGCAAAAGCTAATTTGTAATTGTTATCAAGATAATATATTTTGCAAATCATATCCTCTATTAACAGGTTTAAAAATGCCTTCCTGACATAATTCAATAAATGTCAATAAAAAGGTGCATATGATTTATCATAACAGAATATTCTTTTCTTAAAATGCATTCGTGTAAGAATTCCCTCTGTACTGTAAGATAATAATTTTCAGGAATCCAAAATAAGTTAATTTCTTCATTTTAACTATTGATTATGGAAACCATCTTGGATATTAGCGACATACTCCTGTGTACCAAACTTGGCTACACAACTCCCTGCTTATGTTACAATTAACTTGTTCACAAGATACCTCGATGTGGTGTAGATATATCTGCTCATTGACCTTGAACCAGACATAAATGATAGAGGATCACAGAACTTCCTGCAGACTCTTTTAAGATAGGGCCACATATTAAGTTTGGTTAAATACATAAGTAATAGATTTGGGGAAGAATGTTTGTAAGGAACCCCTTCTGGAGAAGCCGAAGTTACAAGACTCGTCGAAGTTTGGGAGGTTAAATTTTCATTTGCAACCAAAAACATAGCGATAAGTTTTATCGAATTTTCACATGCCAGACTAATGACCATCCTTTAGAAAGGATTAGCGCTAAAAAGATTTTGACTATACCCACTATGGCCATAACACCGAAGGTCTGGTCAGCACGATGTATATTTAGAAAGAAGTAAATCTTAAGAGTTCATTTAGTGAAAACCCCTTGCATCAATAATGACATGATCAGAAGAGGCTAAAACACACTATTCAAGATGGCGATTATGGGAGCCATATTGGAGATCTGAAAGGAATCATTTTCATTTACATTTAGGTAGATATAGTGTGACATATAATTGTTGAAAACCCCATGTCACTACCACTATCCATTCTAATGAAGTAGCTATAACACAATTGGTAAGCTGACCACCGTTGCAGTAATATTAGATATAAGATCAGTTTATTTAACATTTACGACCATCTGCAGCCAAAAGAAGTTTTACAGTGAAAACCCCATGTCATCATGACAATCTGTAGAGAAAAAGTAGCCATAACAACATTTTCAAGATGATCACTATGCCGGTCATATTTTATATCAGTTAAGCATGATTGGTATTTAGGAACAGCCAGACACGAAATGATTCCTATCTGTTTAGGAGAAGCAGTGATGATAAGATGGGGCATCTAAGGTGAAGGTCAGATCGGTACTATTTTCTCTCGGTACCAAGTAGATATCATACCACTTTTACGAAAACCCCATACTGATACAAACATACCTTCACAACAAGTGGTGATAGCAAAAGAATTAAGATGGAAATGATGTTGAGTATATTTGATGTCCTAGAGGCGCCATTCAAAGAAACTAGAGGTTATACAGCGGCTTTAATTGAAAATTCAGGTCAGTGTGATGGGTCATTCTGGAGGAGCAGCTATAACAATTTTAAGATGGCCAGAGTGGCATCTCCATTGTATGTCTGAGGGGCACCAGTTTCATTTGGGACGAACTAGACAATATGTTAAGTCTTTTAAAGAAAACTTCATGCTGATATAACGATCCAATTATGAGTAAGTTAAATAACAAGAGGTTTACTCAGGCTACCTTGGCAGCCATATTGGACCTCTGAGAGGAACATTTTCATTGAGAGACCAGCTAGGTCTTAGAATGGATGAGTCTTTAATGTTTCGTTGCAATAGTCCCAGGAGCTTACGAGGTGTATTGATAACAAACATATTCTAACGTAGGACGGATACCGGACGGAAGGCCATCGCATAAGCTCTTCTAGTGTATGTCTAGTGGAACTAAAAATTACAAACCTGTACATCTGTAATATTTTTTCTCATGGAATCCAATAAACGACCTTTCCACAGACTTTGTTTTACTTAAGATGTTAACGATGCCCTGAAATTAGAGATATCGTAAATTTACATTCACTTGACAGACATAAAACACATACAAAATATGGTCTCCGCAGATAGATATGCTATGCAATATGTTATTTACTTTGAAACATGATCGATCTCAATGTTTCACGATTCCAGCCTCTCAGAACCATTACTCAGTGAAATTGCTGTAGCTGTTATATCGACACAAAGAAGGTAGAGAAGTGCTGAATCTCGGATACGAAAAATATAGTACAGTGAACCGCACTGTGTGCAAAGACTTCTGAGTAGGTTGTAATAGGGGATGGTTTACTTTTAACGCACTAGATTCACGTTCGGTGTAACGAACCAGATCACTGCTCTGTAACAGTCTGAATAAAGCTGAGGTCAGATACCTAAACACAATTTAAAGCAATTCGTTTTTAGTCGGGTTTATGAGCTCACTAGACTGGATGGAAGATGGGCATGCAATATGTTGGTTTAAAGAAGAGTTTGAGTTTAGCTGCAGTCCCAATACTTACACAGGAACAGTACGGCTTTCTTATGTTGGAGTAAGTAGCAACTGTCTAGATGTGCGGTAATGAACTAAACGTTCTGTGCAGAAACCATTTGTTTCTCTTTCATGACTTAGCACGAACCCAACTAATGTTAGACCTTTTGACTACATAATCTATGTTTGTTTTTTTTTTCTTGTTTTTTTATTAATGTGAGCGCTAGCCAGTCACAAAGTTATTTAAAAGGACTTATTTAGGAACAAAAGATAATCAGCACAACCCATTCCTCCTGGAGCCTCAATGATCTTGGCCCTGAACAATTTTACCATCAAGGTGTATAATAGGCCAGTTTCACAATCCTTGAAAATAATGATCTAGTGTTATCTCGCAAAATTTTGTAATTCCAAAAGGAGGAGCTCACCGCTGGGATATTAATATTAAATTCTAAGCTTATTTTATACATGTTTGTAAATACCCTACATGTGCGCATAACCATGTTGATTTTTATTTCAAATATCCAGTTAAATAACACAAAGAAAGTAGCTTCAGATAAAGAAATAACGGCTGATAGGTTTCTGACATCGTAAAGTAGACAATTAGTAAAATCTTGAATTTTAAAATGTAATTTTGGTACGGTAAACAGAATAATGGCCATCAAACTGAATAACGGCTTGTACGTAATGATATACTGTCTTCCTAATGCAATACACCAGTAGGGTTAGCTTCCATAATGATATAGCAAATTTTTGTTTGAGACGCACTACTATTTAGCAAGGTTAAATGCGTTCGCACTAAACATCAAGATGATTATTATATAAAACTACTAGTGGTCAAAAAGTAACTTTTCTTTTCACAAAATCAGAACTTTGTTTAATTGTCAATATTTTCTTAAGGAAATATATAAAAACCCTCCCCTGTCCTTTCGGTACGTACAATATATTTCATGAAGTGGGATATTTTTTAGTTTAGGCCACAATTTTATGTATTTCACTCCCACTGTGTTCATAGCTAAAACTTCTACGGTGTTAGATTTCTGATTAATTTTCTTGGTATGGTGATTTGGTTTTGATACTGTGCTGCAAAAAGCTGCCATAAAAATGGATATATTGAATAGTTTTAGATGGGCGACAAGAAGCGTCAATTACATACGCAGACATACATACCTAAATCGAGTATGTATTATTAGTAGCTAAGCAATATGTTTAAGGTTCTTTATTTAACTCGAATGCCTCAATTATTAATATATTATATACTTCCATTATACACCAGTTTACATTAATGTAATGGGTCCAGCCTTCATGATGCGAGATGGAGTATCGACACACGAAATGAAATTATGTATGTCATTAGATTTATAATATTGCTTACAGTAGATTTATTAGTAACATACTATACTTAGTTGAAAACATTAATTAAAATCATTATATATGTTATGACCTCATTTCGTAAAACGATCTTACTCTCAAGTTCATGATTCAATATCGTATTCCGTAATTCATTCGCATAACGAATATACATGTTTAGCAATTAGGAAAAACTTGAAATATAAAGTTTCTAATTTAAAGTTAAATAACGAAAATATTTGTTTAGTTATTGATTTGTCTGACTGAGTATCTTAAGAATCAGGACTCATCAATTGTCAATCCTTCATTTCGCATGCCAATTGTCCCGTTTGTAACACAAATTGACATGCAAAAGCATTGAAAGTGATGATTGCCTTTTACCATAAACAATCAAGGGAACTAAAATGTGCACGACGGCTGAAGTAAAAGAAAAACAAATATGAAATAGTTGGACTACGAAAGAAAATATATATTGTTTTCGATGATTCCATCAAGTATTTACATTTGCGGAATGAATCATTTGTATATAATGAATGACTTCTTCACCCAAAAATAATCATTATTCCCATTTAAAGCAGGATCATCAAAACACTTTTATTTTTATAATCTCTCGATTATAATTATAGCAACACGAGAGAGAGAGAGAGAGAGAGAGAGAGAGAGAGAGAGAGAGAGAGAGAGAGAGAGAGAGAGAGAGATCTTAATAATATGCTAAGTGAAGCCTGGCCTTAGAGCAAAATTACTTGACATTAACGACAATAGTTGCTAGTGTTTAGAAGTTAACTGTCCAATTTCTATAGCAGGAATGTCTATTGAAGAAGTCTGTGTTCAAAGACTATTTGTCTCGTTAAAAGTATTAATGGGACAATTCAGTTGAATAGGAAACATGAATATTTCGTCAACACTTCAGCAACTATATTAAACGCCTGTCCCCGTTTCCTGGTCAATGTAACGAATCTGAACTCAGCAGACATAGCCTCGTTTTAATTTGTAGTGATTTATATTAGGAACGACAACTCTTCTCACAAGCACCTTGCAAAATGAGTCTATTCAAAATCAGCCAAAATAACATATGGACAGTTGGACTTTACAGGCAGTGCGCACAACATCGTAATACCTTACATGAAACTTAGCCGTATGTGCCATTAATACAATAATAAACTAATGTATTAGATCCCGAGAGTCATTGCACAGATATGGCTGAAAGATGGGTCACAATATCCAACTAACCCCCCGATCCAAATTGCCTCTGCACTTCAGAGCTATTTAATATATAACGATAAGAATAGTATGTCAGTTTATTCAAAGAAAACAATACAATCCATTTGATAGTTTTTGTGAAACACTGGATGGTTGCACGAAAGAACGAATGGCGCAAATTGTGGAGACAGAGAAAAGGGAAACCAATCCGGAAACGGTGGTCAATATGTGCACATTTTGGGAAAATAGGTAATTAAAATGTAAACTGTAAACAAAATGCCGTTAGAGTTAGAATCAAAGAGTTTCTACTGTCTCGTTGTTCTTGTGTTAGTGTTACGAAGACTGACCTGATTCTACGCCGAGCTCCAAACAATCTATCCATAGCATAACGAATCTTAAAATAAAAACATAAAGTTAAACACCATGTACTGATATTGTCTACACACAGAGCAGTTCAGAAAAGAGTGTTGCTAGCTTTTCTCTACTTGGCACGACAGTTTAATCATGAGCTGATAAGTATCCTATATGATCTCATGTGAATGTCTAAATTCGCAAATTGTATCTTTTTCAGGTTTATATTATTATGATACTAGCGTTCTCTTCTCAGCTAAATTTCTAAGCTGACGCACACATTGAATGACCAATAACTCACCCATGTTTGTAGATAATAAATCATCCGATTAAACGCGATCCTTGGGATACATACACGCCTTTAAAAGCACCAAACGAACTCAGTTATAAATAGCGAGGACTTTCCATGATTATAAATAGACACAGAGAGTTTGGTCAACAATGCTATAGTTACGTTATGGGTTTGAATTTTGTATATGTTTCAGTGATGCTGAACCACTTGTAACCTCATCAATAATAAATAAAGAACAATTTTAGTAATATTGGTAGGCAATCACGACAATATTACATGGCCAGCAAAGTGCGAATCACTAAGTAAATGTATATAAACTGAAATTATATTATAGGCAGTAAAGCGCCGGTAGGTGAAATACCTGCAGGTAGCTTCAAGGGCTGTCGTATGCTATTTCATTATTTCAAAAGTGAGCGTGTAATTGTGCTAAAGTATATTCTTCCCTTTAAGAGGTATTAGTTATTTAAGGTTTGCTTGTTCCGTATAATGAAAACGACTTTCACAGTGACAGTTGTATTTAATTGGTAGATTTAAGTGTATGCGTATTGATACGGTAAAATGGCATAATATTGTAGGCTTATGAAGTCCGCATCCACGTCAGATACCTATATTGTTTTGAAAAAATGAACTTAAACTATAAATAATTCGTTTTCTAGTTCGTTCACATGGGTATATAGTTTGGTCATTATTCATCCATTGCTGTGTTATACAGGGAAGTATTTCCGTTTTAAATGACTGTTTCCAGCATTCGTGCAAGTTTGCGATGTTCGTCATCCTTTTTCGTAGTAGTAATCAAATAAATAGCTCATAATTTTGTACATACATTTTGATCAGAAGAAAAACTACATTTTGATCACAAGAAACATTGTTTGAGTTTCGTAATACTTTACAAATAAATCTATATTTCTCTGATAGGGTCCCACAGATAAAAATCGCCAATGAACACTGAACAACTCATGATATGAAAGCAGTTAGAATGTAGCTATGTGATTTCGTTGATATGGTAATCTTTTCACTTGCAAAACTATTATAGAGAACACTACACTTATGCAGGAGGAGAAGCTTTAAATTATTGTACAATCCATGAGACGTGGCTGTTGGGCACCAAGCAGGAGGAAACATTTGAATTGATCAGAAAACCGCATGCAAATTTTATCATCCTTTAGAGAGTGCTAGTGGTAGCAACATTATCAAGATACCCAATGCTGGAGGTATATATATATATATATATATATATATA
>JAECUM010068433.1:0-21886 GCA_016617855.1 Megalonaias nervosa
ACCTATCTTTAGTCATTGCCCTCACTGCAGCAAAATTCCTGGAGGACGTGAAAAAATCTTTCGAGGGCCTAAATCACTAACCGATTTTGTTCAATGGATCTAAGACCCTATCGACGAGACGTGGAGTCAAGAGAACATCGAACGTTACGGAGATTGTCATCGCTATGCCACGGTGATAGCTCACAATTTCTATGGATACGATGGACAGCTTCTACTCAAATACTGTACGGAACAAAGAACCGAACGGCCTAAAGTGACTTTAAACGGAACCAAAATCATTTCCATGCAAGTGGGATAAGTACAGCTTAAAGATTCGATGAGTTACTTGGCCATGCCTTTGAACTGAATGAAAAAACATTTGGAATGCCAGAAATGACTAGAGTCTATTTCCGCACTTTTTCAATACCGAAGCCAATCAACACGCCGTTCTGTCACATTTGCCTGATTTTCACTCCAACGACCCCCATAACATGCGCTCCGAACAACGAGAAGTTTTCTAAGCTGGGTACCAAACCCACGCCTTGGACCCTTCGACTTTCAGGAAGAAATGTTAAAGTATTGTCGATCAGACCTGGACATTTTACGTCGTTGCTGTGGACAATTTCGAGAACTGTTCATGGAACACGGAAGGATCGATCCTTTGAAAAAAGCCTGCACCCTTGCCAAAGCGTGTTCCTTATTGTACCGCAAACGATTCATGCCCGAGTAGACCCTGGCTATCAGTCGTCCTCAAACGACGAACTTTGTCAAACATCGATACTCAGTCAAACGCTGGCTACATTACTTGTGCGACAAGTAAGACAAATGGATCCGACATGCCAGAAACGGAGAAGACGCAAAGACTATTGGAAATTATTCAGTGGATGGCTGAGACTTAGAAAACCCCAAGATCGTGTATGAATTTAATGGTTGCTTATTTCACGGATGTCCCATCTGCTACCCTCAACATGACACTAAAAATCAGTTTCTACCATATACCATGCAAGACCTGTACAAGGCCACTTTTCGGCGTCGCTTAAAGTTAGAACAGCAAGGATACCAAGTGGTGGAAATGTGGGAACAGGAGTACGATCACCGTTTGAAAACCGATCCCAAATTTAAGCGCATCGTGGAAAGTTACAAGTTGTTGGACCCTCTGAACCCGCGGGACAGTTTGTACGGAGGAAGTACGAATGCCACACCGACGAGGAGAAAGGAGCAGAAATCAAATACCTGGACGTGTGTTCGCTGTATCCTTACGTGTGCAAATATTGTCACTTTCCCGCAGGGCACCCACAATTGCTGACGAAACACATCGACGTGGACAACATTTGACAATGCGACAGATTGATTAAATGTAAAGTCTTGCCTCCCAGAGACTTGTGTTATCCCTTTTTACCTTACCATTGCCAAGGAAAACTGATGTTTCCCTTGTGCCACACTTGTGCCGAAACGTGCAACCAAGACCAACCTTGTCGGCACACTCAGGAAGTACGCGCCTTGACTGGAACATGGTCAGCGTGGAATTGTTCAAAGCTCTGGACCTGGGATACCAATCGTTAGAAGTGTACGAAATTTACCACTTTCCCAAGACAGAACAGTACCACAAGGATGACGAAACTCAGAAAGGTATTTTCGCAGACTATGTCGATTCCTTTTTGAAACTGAAACAAGAAGCCAGCGGCTATCCTCCCTGCTGTCACACTCCCGAAGACCAAAAGAAATTCAAAGAGAAATACTTGGAGCCGGAAGGCATCACTTTAGACCACGTGCAGAAACACGAAGGAAGGCGATCGTTTGCCAATGTGATGTTAAATTGCTTGTGTGGACAATGGCACAACGACCGTGTTTACCTAAGACGGAGTATTTGACAGAACCTTCCCGCTACTTCCAGATCATTCACGACACAACCAAATACATAAAACACGTGGACGTCCTTCGTTATGACTTGATCCTGGTCAATTACGAAGAAGTGGAGTTTATACAGGCCGACGAATTTGGAAATGTCATCAATGCGGACTACGTGACAGTTCAGGCTCGCTTAAAATTGTACGAAGCCTTAGGAGATCGTATGCTAAATTTTGACACAGACAGTTGCATCTAGATCAATTGCCTTGGTCACCGTCACCGTGATATTGAAGTAGATCGTTTAGGAGCCTGGACGAACGAGCTTCCCGACGACAAGATTCTAAGTTTTGCTAGCGGCGGTCCAAATTATTACGGTACAAATATCGGGACCAACGAAGAGAAGTGCACACCGAGTGTAAAGTGAAAGGATTGACTCTAAATTATCCCTCCAGTCAAGTGGTAAAAAACTGTATCAACTCGTGTACCAGAAGCGTGTTCGGTGTCCCAACCACTTCACTTTACAGTACAGACACGCTGATATTGGCCATTATATAAAAAAGGAAAACGTCCAAGACCGATAGTTCATTGTGACTACATTTGCTAAGCGAGAAAGATGTTGAGAGAAACGCGAACAATAATTGCATCAGTTACGTCACCAATGTTTGAACCACTTGTACCTGAATGCTATAAGATGACTGCTTCTGATGAAAGCATTCCGGTGGTCAGACATTGATCAACTACCCAAGGACGAGAAGGACTGGATTGCCACTGATTCTATTTACTACAAGGTAGACATACTGCCACGAATTCCAGAAAAAGCCTTAGAGGGTTACCAAACTCTTTTACACAATGAATCTTGGCTCAAGAGGAAACTTCTTTACGGTGTGTGGTGTGCAAGGTAGTGACTAAAAAATTTAGATTCGCCACTGGAGTAAGATCAGCTCTGTGCAGAAAGTACACCTATTTCCTCCGACAAAAGAAAGACATTGATGTGAATGCCTAATTTAGAAGAGTACGTTCAGAATCTACCTATGCAGCTGAGAGAACACATTTACCAAGAGTTTGTCAAAATACAAGTCAAATACAAAGAACAATTGCATCCTTTATGTCAGCGATGCTGGAACCACTGGTTCCTGAATAGTATAAGAGGAATGATTCATTTCAAAGTGTTCCTATGGTCAGATATTTGATGAATCGCACAAGATTCAAAAAGCTTTGGATGCTCCTCATTCTACTTGCAAGGTGACCATAGCACACCGAATTCCAGTGGAAGAAATGGAGGATCACCAAAATCTTTTACACGAACAAAATTTGGTTCAAGAGGAAACTTCTCTGCGACGTGTGGTGTGTGAGTTAGTGACTAAACAAGTTTGGTACGGTACTGAAATAAAAACGCTACTGTTCAAAAAGTACATGTATAACCTTCAACAAAATAGGGTATAAAAACTTGCTACCATGCCACGACCTTTATCATTAGTGATACAACAATTGCAGTGGAAAGAAATCATTGACAGTATTCAGACTGTGGAGGATTACCAACGCTTTTTACGAGAACTGTATCCATTGAATTTGGGTCGTCGTGTGGTGTATCTTAGTGACTTCGTTTCTGGGATTTCGTTTACCAGCCGATTCCTTGTGGGCCCTTTACGATCTGTACCTGACAGTACCACCAAAATCATGAGAGTGATACCTTTAAATGTACACGAGAGACTCATTCTGTTAAACGCCTTGCGCTTTTATCTCGATACTTCTCTACCTCTCAGGGAAAAAAAGATTCGTCAACTTTTACTCACTGAAGATGTTTACGAAGGTGTGTGTGTGTGTGACTTACACCCTCACTGGCAAGATGTTTGTGACTGGAAAAGTCTTCGTTTCGAGGCTTGGATGAAAGAAGTGGAAAACTATGCCAAAGATTTGCTATCATGAAGTCAAACGTTCAGTGAAAAAAAAGTAACTTTTAAACCTGTGCTAACCGAAGTGTCAGAAGAACCCGACACCGAGGAAAACCACTCCATTTTGGACAGGGTCATTATTGACATGGACACCCCCAAAAGGTCATTCTGGGAGGACACCTGCGAGACTGCATCAAGTGTAGAGACTCTAAAAACATTACCCAATGTCCCTAGCACACCACATCTTCGTCACATTAAATGTACTGTCGCTTGTTTATACTCCACTTTGATCGTTTTGATGTATATTTTATCGGTGAACTTAACCGTTCGGCTTTTATGTATTTTTGTCTTTCGTGTTCAATTTTAAAAGTTTTGAAATAAACGGGTTCTGAAAAAGTATAACAATTCTTGCCATGTCTCCGTTCGTTTCGATTTCTGACATCAGCTGCACTATACCTACCTCTGCTGTCTCTGCTACCTCTTCCTCCACTTTTAAAGTAATCGACGAAAAGTTAGATTGTGCCAGTTTGGAGACCTTTTATCTTCGCCATCCCTTTAACTTCTCATTGCTGCACCCAGCGGTTCAGGTAAAACCGAATTTGTCAAACGTTTGATCGAACATAAAAATCATTTGATTGATCGTCCACCTCAACGTATCGAGTGGTATTACAAAGAGTGGCAATCGGCGTACTGTCTCCTGCGAGAAATTCAAGGAGATTCCATCGTGTTTGTTGAAGACATTCCTGGCGAAGGCGACGGGATCGTGTCTGACTCCAGTCAAACCCATCTGGTCTTCTTCAACGACATGTTAGGAAAAGACGAAGACAAAATTAAACTGTGGTTTACACACAAAGGGTATCATCGCAATGCCAGTGTCATTCACATCACCCAAAATTTGTTTCAGCAAAGTAAAGCCAATCGCACCGTCAGTTAGGAACTCCTTGGCAGACTCATGCATACTACGATGCCACTCAAACCACTCAGGCCTATTTACTCGTGGATATAAAACGCCCTACCTCCGATTATTTGCGACTTCGTACCCATTTGTTTCACCACTGGTGCCAAGACGGAGGGCCTGTCGTGCACACGTTCCCGTCGAATTAAAAACATCTATTAAAACCTCTGACACATTTGGTCTGTCTCACACATCGTCAACATGACGTCCCTTCAATCTCATCTTCCCGTCAAATTGATTCGTACCTTGCACGGAATCAATCGAAAATAAAAATCCACAAATACGTGCTTGAGTCTCAGAGAAGTCATACGATGATTTACGGTGACGGCACGTCAATTACTTCAAGGTATCATTCATATCCCTCATCAAACCAAAAGCTTTTTTGAGAGAAATAAAAAAGCCCTGACGCAACTGGTAGAACCCCGGGTGAAAAGATCTGACGTGACCTCTGAAATCGGAAGGTAGGACGAAAACTGACTTTAGTGCCTATCGTTGGCAAGAACAACGTACCCAGCATTTACCTCCCAATCCTCATTTGACCGAGAATTTCCCAGTTACATCATGAATTGCAATCGTTCATGGATCGCACCGATTTGTCAGAAACGGAAAAATCTTAACGGTACGGTCAAGTGTTGCAGCGACTTCAACTATTTCACCAGAGAGCTTTAGAAGAAACAGTTCGACCAACTATGAAAGATGTTAAGACCCTGATGAAAAGTCCATCACCACCACTACCCCCAGCGGCCAAGATAGATGCAGCCACACGGATGTCTGATGAAGAAGAGGCACGTGAAGTCTTTCAAACACCGTCAGCGCCTCCCATCCTTAGTAAGATTGCAGCGTCCTTGTTGACCGTACCCACACACCCCAACGAGAAGAACTCAAAGACTGGGTTAAAAAGATGGTGTCCACTCATACTTCGACAGAAGTGGAAAAAAAAAGAATGGAAACCAGAAGTGAAAAAAGAAAGCAAGACAAAAGCCATACCATTACCACCACCACTACCCTCGACTTCTAGTCCCGTGTCACGTTGCACATGTAAAGCCATTTCCAAATCACCACCGCACCCCAGCCAGAGTAGCATCAGTGAATAGTGGGTGACTAATTGAAGAGAGGGAGAGTCCTGATGGAGAATTTCTTAGCCAACATTTACTACGATCCAGCCCATTCTGCGGGATACGGAGGAGTTCAGAAATTGTATCGTGCTGCCAAAACCCGACTGAAAAGTGTCCGTTTACCTCAAGTGCAACGATGGTTACATGAAAAAGCCACGTACACCGTACACAAATCCATTCGAGGAAAAGTTTCTAGAAATCGCATCCGTGTGGAGGGCATCGATCATCAATGGCAAGCCAATTTAGCCGATGTCTCTCATTTGGCCACCTACAATTGTGGCTACAAATATTTGTTTTGTGTCATCGACGTCTTTTCCAAATTTGCCTGTGTCGTGCCATTGACTTCCAAATCGAGCGCTGAGTTAGTGCGAGCCCTCAAACTGGTGTTGAAACCAAGTGATCGTCATCCTCTACGATGGCAAACCGACAAAGGTACCAAATTTTCTGAACCAAGCTTTCCGAAAAGAATTAAAGAAACGAGACATTCATTTCTTCACCACAGAGAATCCCGAAAACAAAGCCTGCATCGTAGAACGTTTTCAAAGCACCCTGAAAGACCGCATGTGGAAATATTTTACGCATCAACAGACTCTCAAGTACATCGACGTCTTAACGCACCTGGTCCAAGAGTAAGAACCAATTCTACCATGGAAGCATCGATCAAGTAGCTCCCGAAAACGAAGTGACCGTCTTTGAGCGCCTGTTTGGTACGTCCCCGACTGTGGTTGTCCCCACGAAAGGTGGAGTGTTGACGACGGGAGATTGGGAGCGCATTGGCGAAACCAAACGCACTTTTGACAAAGGTTACTTACCCAACTGGACCACCAATTTGTTTCGTGTCACTGGACGAGTGCGTGGCCGTCATCCTGCCTTCTATAAATTGTAAGACATGAACGGGGAAGTGTTAAAATGAGCTTTCTACTTGTCCGAGTTACACCGAGTGACCAGAAAAAAAGACGAAGTGTACGACATCGAAAGCATTCTCGAACGAAGAACCAGTAAAGTGGGAAAAATGGCTTGTCAAAGAAGTCAAAGTACGTTGGAAATGATATCCTCCCAGTTTTGAATCTCGATCGACTCTTCGCAAGTCATCGACTATAAAAAGAAGTGACCATCATGCCCTTCAACACAGCCGCAACCACCACAGTGGCCACTTCTTCTCCGAGTTCTTCTCTGCAAGATCTACAAAAGCAACCCTTGTGGATGTGGTGTGGAGAATGTGTGCCTAAAACGCAAATCGTCTTTTTCTGCCAAATTGTTGTGGTATATTGTGTCATCGCTGCTGCCATTGCCAATCTGAATTTGCAACAAGGAGACAAACAATTGTGGACCTTTTTCTGAGCAGTTGCATCGGTTACCTTCTACCCAATCCTTCCTTGAACTACTGTTCCTTGCGACCAACGGCAGCCACCATCCCAACAGTCACCTCCAAAACAACAAAAACCCTCTTTTGGACACTTCTTTGACCTCCAGTGACCCCTTGGACAGCCGAACTCTGGAATTATTAATAACCATTTTTACTTAACTTTACCCAGTGACTGTTCCTTGGGTGTGTTTCCCCACAATATTTTGTGCTGTTTCACGGCAAAATTACCTCAGGCCATCCAGTCGGTTCACAAAGCCCATAGGGAAGTGGCTTTGGTCGAAATGATTCACTCTGCACAAATCAAAATCATCACTGAAAATCAAAACACTTTTGAGGTCGAAATTCTGAACGACCAAGTGCAACAATACTTGAATGTAAACGAAATTGTAGATTCCTCTATGAAACGACTAGTGTCACCCGATACTCCATGGTACATCTATCTGATGAAACGTCCTACATGCTATTATTTTAACGATCAGCATCTGGTGGACACGATTGATTTCTAAATTCAATGCGTTTTTTGGCAAAGCCATGGACAAAACGAAAATACGTGTCTCTATCAAGTACCATAAAGTGTCGGGTCGCCTACTGATGAAATTTTCGGATGCCAAAACGTTGTCCATTACATTTTGTCCTGAATTATTTGAAATTTTGGGTGGAGACCTCAAGACGGTCAATTTTAACAACATACCACCCATCATAAATAAGTTGAATTTTGCGAAGTTTTTACGTTACCCTGTAGAACTGAACCAAATAATAAATTTAATCTTTGGGTACTCTTATGTGGTGGAGTACAATGTGGTGGGACACACCTCCGTACCGTTACTGCGAGTCATTCCTTTCAAAGTGGATTCTGCCACGATCAGTGACTAGGAAGGTGGAAACACATTTCACGTTCACCGCGAAAATTTGTACATCCTAACTTTTTGCTCGACAGTAAGTCGTATTTTGACGGTGTCAACATTGGTATAAAAGGAGGTCTTTGACAAAATATTCCATTCTCTAAGGGAAAGTCACAGTGAAACTCCATTTTCGAAAATGATTCAATAACGACTTGTACGTCATGTATCCTGTGTACCGAGGAGTCGCTCGACAGCGAGAACATGGTTTAGGTTTTGAAACCGATGGTGACACAAGGATTGCACGCCTTGAAAGATGCCGCTTTGACGCAAGGCAAAGAATTTCTCCAAAATGTCATTATCGACAAATACAACCCCAAATAAGCCTTCTTGAGAGCAGGCAAATATGCCTTGTTTCAAACTGGAAAAGACATTTTGTGCGGACGAGAAACTCCTATAAATGCACTGGACGTTGCCCAGTCAGGCTTTCCTGCTTCCCTGACACCACAGCAAGGACAAGACAGAAAGAGACGACGAATACACCCCTGAAAAGGGCTTCACACACACAGAGCTAGAAAGACAAAGAAAAGAAGAACCGTCAGAGATTTAAACGTTTTTGATTATTGAACAGAAAAATGATGCACCGAGAGTCTTGCGAATGTTTCATGCCACCCACTATGATGACGATGCAAGAATCCCAATGGGTAGAATTTCATCCCATCTCCTCTTTGAGGACCTCGAATTTGAAAACAAAGGACAGGCCGAAGATATTACATCGATCTGAACAGTAGTTACTTGTACCTGAAAGTCAAAGTGATCAAAACGGACGACACCGCTCCCAGAGCCGATGCTAGAGTAGCTCCCGTCAACAATGGCGTGCATTCCTTGTTCGGCAAAGTGGATTTGTACTTGAATAACAAACTAGTCAGTAGTAGCATGGATACTTACCCTCACCGAGCGTACCTTGAAAATCTCTTGACGAACAGGATATATGCCAAGAACATTCATCTGGATGCTTGCGTAGTATGTAAACCTGACACAGCAGGCGAAGCCAAGTTTAACGACACAGCCCTGACAGCAGATGACGATCCTCACAGTGTGGGTTTTAACTACCGTCGAAAAAAAATCCTGCAAGGACGTAGTTTAGAACTGATGGATCGTTTGCATTTGGACATGTGGTTCCAAGAGAGGTATTTGCTGAACGGAATGGATATCCGCTTAAGACTGAATCGTAGCAGTAGCGTTTTCTGTTTGATGGCCAAAGCCAACGAGTAAACAAAAAAAAAACATAATCCAAGAAGTCAGACTCTACGAGCGACGCGTGGAAGTGTTACCTAAAGTGGGAAACGACATCAGCCACTCTTTGAGCATAACGACCGCTAAGTATCCGATACGACGCGTGGTAGTGAAAACCTTCATCACTGCCGCTGGACTCCGATCCAAGATCGAAGATCATCTGTTCCAAGGACAGTTTCCAAACATTTAATCGTTGGTATCGTCAGCACTAATGAGTGTACAAGATCGAAATCAGTCGCGATGGTAAAACCTTTTGCACCAGACCCTTCGATCCTAAGTTTACCTAGAAGAATTACTTGAGATCGTACTGGTCCCTGTACGAAGCCACGGGACAATTACGGACCAACACCAGCCACGTCATTTCGTCCGACGATTATACAGGAGGCTACGCTTTGTGGGTCTTTGATTTCACTCCAGACATAGGCAGCGATGAGGGACATTTCCACCCTATAACATCTGGCCAACTGCGTGTGAAACTGCAGTTTGCAGAAGCTCTAACCGAGACTGTGAACGTCATCTTGTATATCGAATTCGAAAACACTCTAGAAGTCAACAGTTTGAGAGAAGTCATTCTAGACTATTAGAAGCTATGGAAGACTCTTATCCCTCTTTCAATGGTGGAGCCTCTTTGGAAATGAAATGGGAGGATGTCTTGGAAGCACAACCACCCACCAAAAAAGACAACGTCGAAGAGAACATGGTGGTGTTCAGATTGCAAGAACAAGAACAACATTTAGTCTCCTGCTTGCCAAACACCTGGCAGAAACAATTACAGGGTTGACCAAGAAACATTGCTATGGATGTCAAAACGATCATCCCAGTCAAATTCAGCACGGTCAGTGTCTAATGATGAGTCAAGAAGAGTAATTGGACGAGTATCTGGACGACGCTTGGGGTCTCATCTCGGAAGAAGCAGTGTTGCATCAGTGGTATAAGGACTTGCGTGATCATTCGTCCCCTCCATTGACTGCTATAGAGATCCGTCGCATCGAGTCTCTCTTGGCATAGAGACAAAGCGAAGAGACGCTTACTTGACAGGGATTTTCCAGCAGAAAGTCAGGATTAAATTGATGACTTATCATTACCTGTAAAAAAAATGGATACCTTGGAACTTTATTACCTTTTGAAAAACAGTTCGTACACCGCTTCTTGCAATCCTGTCGTGTGCGCTAAAGATGAACTTTCTCATCGCAAACCTCAAGACCATCAAGCTTATGTCATCAACAAGAACGGCAGCCATCTCCCAGGAACCCACTGGGTAGTCATCTACTTTCCCCAAGATATCTGTGTGGAGTATTTTGATTCGTATGGATTACTGCCTTTGGAAGACGACATCATCGACTTTATGAGAAGAAATGCCCAGACAACACGATTCAACAATGTGAAATTACAAGGCACAGATTCCATGGTGTGTGGACAATATTGTGTGTATTTTCTTTATCAACGCAGTCTTGGATACCCCATAGGACCTTTAGTGACTTATTTCGATCGTGACTCTTCTAGAAACGACCATAAAGTAGATAGATGGTATTATGACCATTATGGATATCTCTTGTCTTTAGCTAGGAAACGTAGTGTACATCAATGACCAAATGACCTCCATCAGTGGAAGTCTAACTTGACTTCACAATGTTGTCCACCTTGTCAAAAATTTGTTGTTTGAGCAAAATATGTGCTGATATTATATTAATATTATATTATTTGTTGGTTGTTTATTCGTTGAATTAAAATTTTATAAAAAATTATTATTTACGTTTAGTTTTAAAACATTTTATCAAGTATATGCTCTTTGACTTCTCTCTATCCCTCTACTATCTGGTAGATGAGCTATATCGTTCCTAGCAAAAAATCCGCAGGGATATTTTCTATCGCATCCGCGCTTGAGCCGTATAAAGTGCGGCGGTCTCCAGTCTGGCAGTCCATTGTTGACCCGTCAACTCGTGAAGATGTCTTCAAAACTAGCTAAACTGAAGGAAGTCCACGGACATTTACATCGTGTCAGGCAAAACCTGATGCCAAAACCTGAAGAGATAGAAAATGTCAGGATGTTGATAGTGACACAAGACCTGATAGGAGAGGTCTTCATAGAAGAAATAAAAAAGGAGCAAGAACAGTGGACCGAGAAGTACAGACTTCAGAAGCAGCAACAGCAGCAGCAGTAGCAACACCAGCAACAATAACAGGAGCCAAAAAGAGGCTTTGTCGACTGTAGAATGGACACCAAGGAGTTCTCCTTCTCCTTCCGAAGAAGCAGGCCCTATCCTGTGGGGAAAACCTGCAGCCAGACGGGGGACGAAATCCTAGACGTTAAGAGAGATTGCCAAAACTCTTAACAAACAAAATAGCCCCTTTCAGGACTACCCCAAAAATCTAGAAAAGAAATACTACTCTATTGCCAAATTTGTCTGTATTTGTGTGTTGGTCTGTGAGTGTGTTTGTAAGTGATGGGATAGCAGTGTGCCTATAGACACTTCGTCTCCCTGTCTTTAAGGTGTGTGTATGTGTGAGTGTATGTATGTGTGTGTGTATGTATGTGTGTGTGTGTGTGTGTGTGTGTGTGTGTGTGTGTGTGTGTGTGTGTGTGTGTGTGTGTGTGTGTGTGTGTGTGTGTGTGTGTGTGTGTGTGTGTGTGTGTGTGTGTGTGTGTGTGTGTGTGTGTGTGTGTGTGTGTGTTTTAGTGTTGTATGTATGGATGGTAATAAAGTTGTTGTTGTTGTTGGCATCCATTAGTCTCGAGAGACGATGGAAATGCGCCCATGAGAGGTGTCCCGGTTGGTAGTTGTGCAGCGTCTTCTGTGGCTATGGAGCCCCACACGGGAGTGGCAATCCTTGCTGCAGTTGCTGCACTTGAAGGTTAAGTCTGGTGTGCGTTGGAGCTGCTTCCTCTTCCTCTGAGATCGTTTTTCATCAGCGAGCAGTCGTAGCTTGTCCTCGCCGGCTTTCAGACCAGTGATCAGAGCACGTCGCCAGCTGGACTTGTCTAGAGCAAGCTCTTCCCAGGTGTTGACATCTATCTCAAGGGCTTTCATGTCGTGCTTGCAGACATCCTTGAAGCGGAGATGTGGCCGTCCGATCGATCTTCTGCCAGAGGCAAGCTTCGAATAAAGAAGGTCTTTGGGGATCCGTCCATCATCCATCCGACGTACATGGCCCAGCCATCTGATGCGACGTTGGCGAAGGAGTGTGACCATCCTGGGAATCTTGGCACGTTCAAGCACCTCGTTGTTTGTCACTCGATCGCTCCAGGTGATCCCGAGTATGCGTCGGAGGCATCGCATGTGAAAGGCGCTCAGTCTTTTCTCCTGTGAGGCATACAGGGTCCACGTTTCGCTGGCATACAGGAGGGTGCTTAGCACACAGGCACGGCACACGGAGATCTTAGTGTTCAGGGTCAGCATGCTGTTGTTCCACACTCTCTGCGACAACCTAGAGAGCGTTGTTGAGCTCGGCATCGAGTGAGAGATTGTTGGTGATGGTAGAGCCGAGGTAAGTGAACTGACTGATTACTTCTAGTTTGTCGTTGTTGATGATGATGCTGGGAGGATCCGCGTCCTGAGCCATCACGTTGGTTTTCTTTAGGCTGATGGTCAACCCGAACTCATCGCATGCTTTAGCAAAGCGGTCCATCAGGCGTTGTAGTTCAGCTTCTGTGTGAGTGGCTAGAGCAGCATCATCAGCAAAGAGCATGTCCCTAATGGTTGCTTCTCTTACTTTGCTCTTTGCCTTCAGTCGTGCCAGGTTGAACAGTCAGCCGTCTGATCGCGTGTGCAGGTAGATCCCTTCTGTGGACGTCCCGAAAGCGTACTTAAGCAGAACAGCGAAGAAGATGCCGAAGAGCCTGGGGGCAAAGACACAGCCTTGTTTCACTCCGCTGTGGACGTTGAATGGGTCGGACGATGAGCCATCATACTGTACTGTGCCTTTCATGTTGTCATGGAAGGACTGGACCATGCTTAGCAGCTTTGGAGGGCATCCAATCTTCGTCAGGATTTTGAAAAGTCCGTCTCTGCTGACCTGATCGAATGCCTTGGTGAGGTCCATAAAGGCCAGGAAGAGTGGTCTGTGTTGTTCTCTGCACTTCTCCTGCAGTTGCCTGATGGAGAAGATCATGTCGATTGTGGACCTCTCTGCGCGGAACCCGCACTGAGACTCTGGATACACTCTGTTAGCAAGCGTCTGCAGCCTGTTCAGGATGACTCGAGCGAAGACTTTACCCACTATGCTGAGAAGGGATATGCCCCTGTAGTTGTTGCAGTCGCTTCTGTTGCCCTTGTTCTTATACAGGGTTACGATGTTGGCTTCTCTCGTGTCCTGAGGCACTACACCTTCATCCCAGCACTGGCAGAGGAGGTAATAAAGTATGCTTGTAGGAAAAAGTGAACGTGAGTGCTTCTTTTAGGTCCGCGCGTTCCATGTTTTGATTGTGGTGTGAGTATTGTTAGTTTTTGTGTAAGGAGGTGTTTTCCTTCACGTCCGTGCTCCAGTCCGGTTAATCTAACCCCTAAAATAAGAGGTGCTAACAACCACCAAGACAAAGCTAATATGCTCGCTAGTCACTTCTCAAACATGAGAAGTAATCTAAATCACACCAAAAATTCTAAAAACATCGGCAAAAAAGTGAAAACCACCCATAAACACCTCTTTAAAGACCTAGGACCCAAAGAATCAAATTTAAACAGTGAAATCATCATCTACGAATGGGAATTAGCTTTAGGGTCCAAAAAAGAAACATCTCCCCGTAAAGATCAAATTGGATACATCATATATAAAACCCTCCCTGCCAACTTTACAAAAATTATTATAAAACTACTTAACCAAATATGGGATAGTGGGAAACTACCAGATAGCTGGAAACATGCCATTATAGTAACGATCCCTAAACCGGGTAAAGACCCAAACAATATAAGCTCATACCGACCCATCTCTCTCACTAATAACATCTGTAAGCTCATGGAAACAATATTGGCTAATATAAGAAAACATTACCTCGAAAGTAACAAACTACTTTCGGAATGTGGCTTTGGTAACAAGCGATCCACCACTGATCAGCTGTTAAGACTAGAAGCGGATATAAAACTAGCTTTCAACGCCAAAAGGAAGTCAGATAGAAAACTAACGCTGTCTTCCTTGACCTAGAAAAGGCATTTGACCTTGTCTGGACTAAAGGATTGATTGCCAAACTAAGCCACTTCTGAATTACTGGACGCATGTTCAACCTGATTGAAATTTCCTCACAGGCTGGAAAATTACAACTAAAGTAGGAAACGCCTATTCAGAAGAGTACCCTTTAGAAATGGCACCCCATAAGGAAGCATACTCAGTCCTACACCTTTCAATATCATGATCAACGACCTGGATAAAAACCAGCAACCAAGTCATCTCAGAAATCCAGCAAAGTTTAGACAACATAGGGAGATGGGCGGATAAATGGGGTTCAAAATCTCTCACGAGAAAACAATAGCAATCATTTTCACCCCCAAACGTAACAACAAGCTTAGCTACCCTAAACTATACATTCAAAATCAGATCATTAATTATGTCAGGGTGGTAAAGTTCCTAGGCGTATATTTTGATAGCCACCTTGACTGGAAACAGCACATTAAACACCTTACAAAAATTGCGATAAAGATCTACATTTATTAAGAAACATTAAAGGAACAACATGGGGATCCAACCAAGAAACAATGCTAACTATCTATAGGGCACTTATAAGATCGAAACTGGACTATGGCTGTCAAGTATACAAATCAGCTAAGCAGCCATACCTGAAAACCCTAGATGCTATTCAAAGAAAAGCACTGCCTGTCTGCACTGGCACACTACCCTCAACCTCCCTAGACGAACTCTAAATACTCACTGGAGAACTACCACTAAGGCTGAGAAGACAAGAAATGCTACTCAGATACTCAATCTGGCTAAACATCTCATCCAAATACGCATCCCCCAAAAATGGCTATTAGCAACTGTAACAAAACTTTTATTCGAAACCTAGTACCAAACTTACCAGGTGGAAAACAAATCCTGGAATTGAGGAAAACTTTGCCAATTTTGGAACAACAGGAGGGATACACGAAACCCCCTGACCAAGCCCCTTGGGTATACCTTAAACCAAGGATTAACACCAAAGCCACCGAATATGGAAACAAAATTGGAACATGAGCAAACATTACAATGGACATACTCGACACCTACTCCAGTTTCGTTAAACTATACACTGATGGATCTAAAATACCAGAGCCACTAGGAACAGCAGCAGCGGTGGCAATCCCAGAACTCTACATACAAATGGGAACCAGATTACCGGACTACTGCTCTACATACACAACTGAATTCTGGGCTATCAATGAATCATTAAACTGGGTCTTAGAAAACAACATCCCAAAAGCAGTAATCATTAGCGACTCCCTTAGTGTAATAACATCAATAAAAATAAATAACACTAAATCAGGAGAAACGTTCCTTAACAGGACTTACCACCTACTTAAAGAACTATCCACCAAAAACCAAATCGTGAAATTTGTGTGGATACCATCGCATATAGGAATCCCTGGCAATGAACAGGCGGGTAAAGTCGCCAAAGTAAATTAGGAGACACTAACCCGGCCCCACTAAAATACAGCATCACAGAAGCCCAAAGCCTAGTTAAAACCTACATTAACAATACGTGGGAGGAATACTGGAATGCCACCCACAAGGGCAGAAAGTTACACTCCACCCTTAAGGGAGTAAATAGGTCCATTAAACCTGCCAAGGTTAACAGCTCAGACCAAAAAATTATAAATCGAATTATGACGGGCAAAACAAAACTAGCCGGCAGTTTCGGTAAATACTTAGGGCCAAAACCCTCTAACATCAATTGCTATCACTGCCGCACCATAGAAGACCTCCATCATATTTTCAATAACTGCTCTAAACATCAGCTGGCCAGAAATAAATTTCAAAGCGCACAAAAAGAAATTGGATCCCCAATAACATACCCAAACTTCCTAGACAAAACAACACCAACTTAAATACAACCTATAGAAATATCATAAAATACCTAAATGAAACCGGGCTTAATCAAAAAAGTTAATGCCCCATTAACATACCCTGTCAGGCAAACAACGCTAGCTAAGAACTCAAAAAAAAAAACACATCCTAAAGGCGCAATAAATCAATCAAAACCAAATTTATAATACAAAATGGCATAACCACTGAATATGTGTCTTTTATATGTCAAACAGGGACCTGATTATTCAGCAAAGACACTTCTCCTCCCCCAAATCAACACCATACACATAAATAAATTAATCACAAAACGGCTCGACCATGGGATGGACGCCTTTGATATGTCGACTCGGGACCTGATTATTCAGCAAAGGCGTCTGTCCCTTCCAAACAATTAAAAGCCGTAAACTAAACTAAACCACCACCTAAATCAAACTCTCAAAAAAAAAAATTCTTATACCTCTCTCCCACTTTTCTTCTTTCGATTCTTGCTTTTACCAAATAGCTTACTCACCGAATCATCCTTTAACCCAATCATTCTATTTACTTTCAACCAAAAGATGACAGTCATCCCAATAGAATAAGGGAGTCCGAACATCAGGACCATTAGGGCCCGCCACACAAGGCGACTACGTAATCAGATTAGAAAAGAACAATAGGGCCCCAAATAGACAAAATAAGGTGGTCAAAAAGGCCAATGACCATCAGGCCCCGCTGCACAAGGCGGCAAAACCTAATCTACGCAAAGTGATCAGTCCCAAATAATCACAGGTCAAACACCCCATGACCGATTGGCCCCAAAATAAAGCACACCCAATAAGACCCCAAAACAATATCTCATATAAGGTGGTCTAAGCCCAGGACCATCAGGGCCAGTCACACAAGGTGACAAAATTACTGGTATCAAAATGGTTGTCATCCGAAGTCTCTACTTAACGCTTAATCCCTCATTATAACCCTAAAAAAACAGTACAGAGTTTCTATTCAAAATTCTTAGTCCGAGCAAGACGACCAACTTTAGACCAATACCCTGAAAACAACGGACACCGTCCCGCGGCCTGGCGCCTCCTTTCCTGGTCTACATCACCCTTTTCCTCGACCGGACACCAATAAGCGTGCAATGCGCGCACCAATACCAACCTCGCTATCAACCAAAAACGTGAGTGAGTGATGATACTACTCCCACTCACCCTATGCTAGCGCTGGACTGAAAAACATGAGTGTGTGTGCTGGGACTATCCCCACTCATGGAAGCCTAACACTCAGGTAGCTTGGAACTTATTTTTCTGCTGCCTGACAGCTAAATTAACAACACTTCTTTAGTGCATTAACGACTGGGGAATGTGGCACTGATTCCATTCCTCAAGGAATAATTAACATCCTGCGGTACAGGAATTAACCAGTGGCACATGTACGTAATGTACGAACGCCACTTTAATCCAAACATAATAATAACAATCGTACCATTCAACACTGAATGATCAAATATGGCTAGCAATATCTTATAGAAGTTACAGAAGTTGCAAGGGGTACTGGATGATTTGGGGATGATTGAAGAAATGCTAGAAATGATGAATTATGGTTCTTATAGCCCCCAACCTAGTTAACATGGAAGTCAACGATTTGAGGAAGGCCAAGGAAAGACTAAAGGAACTCATCAAACAGGAAAAAGAAGAAGAGGAGGATCAGGAGGAAAAAGAGCAAATGAGAGTCTACAATGAAAAAGTAATGAAAGAGGAAGAACATGAGAAGAGAAAAAAGAGAAGGAAGAGAAGAAGGAGGAGAAGAAGGTGGAAAAGGATGAGAAGAAGAAGAAGAAGAAGAAGAAGACAAATGTAGTGACGAAGATAAGAAACTTGTGGAAAAGAAGAAGAGAAGAGAGACAGAAGAAGAAGAAGAAGAAGAAGAAGAAGAAGAAGAAGAAGAAGAAATACAAAGGCCCTTTTCAGGGTTACACAACTGTTTAGAAATGATATCTGTTCTCTCTTGCCTAAAAATTTTTTATTCGGTTGTATAAATTTTTTCTTTGATAGATTTATGTCGATAAATCTATGTATGTCTATGTCTCTGTTTTGTCTCTAACCATGTCTCTAATCATGTCTCTGTGTCTATGTCTCTCTATTTGTCCCTAGAGTAGAGTAGTGCGTATTCAGGTCAGCCCCTTGCAACACGGTTCCGCACGACTGAGGTCAGCTCCTTGCAACATTGTTGCCATTGTTTCTCAGTGTCCAGTACCGTGACGTCACCCATGTTAAATTCCTATCGTCCCTAGACAGCCCCAATCCATTGTTAATGTTAAATTTCCATTGTCCCTAGACAGTCCCACGCATGTGAAATTCCCCATTGTCCGCAGGGTACAAACACCGAAATTTAACATAGAAGTCCCATTGTCACCAGGGTATCCCACTCTACATCTGATGTTGATATAATAGGAAAAAAGGTAAACAAATTAAGAAATGTGACATGCAAATTGATCTGTGGTATACCATATACTTAACAAAGGGGAACCAAACATTATCGTTTGAACTAAATTATTGGAAATATTCATTTTTTATTTGTAGAAAAAGAAATAAAAAAGTCAAATAAAACAACAACGACAGAACACTGAGCCAAGATACCTTCTGCACAATTCTGAAAAAAAAAATATGGATTTTGAGTTTATGCGAGAACGTCGAAGAATACACATAAAAATAGAAATAAAATGCATGTGTACTAATTTTGTATTTACCTGTTACCCATCTCGGAATTGTTCTTGCCTTTTGGTCGACTTTCATAGGCGATCTATCCATCCTAAATCCCAAATCAGACATGAGTGCATGTTACGCAAGCCTTGTTATAGCCAGTAAATCGATTTCTTTGTTTTCGAAATTTAAAGTAAACAGACGGACAGATACAGAGACCTGCATTGTAAAGTACTTCAAGAGTTTAAAACGATATTTAACATATGTAACTTTCATGGTAAGTTTATTATCATTCCTTTCTCCTAATAGAACAAAATGGAGAGAGCAAGATACACATGACGTAAAGACGATCAGAATCAAAGAAAGTTTGATAAAATAATATCGTCATTTCAGAGAGTTTTCTTCAAACGCGAATGCTCTAAGAGCTCAGATCTTTAGAGTCTGGTTCATTTATTCTGAGCTAGAAGCATTTGATTCGTAGCTGCCTTTATTTTACTCGCAAAAAGCTGCATTCAGGGTAATAATGAAATTAATTACGCAAAGTTAACACAATAGTTCATTCCTAGGCAAATCTTTCCATTGTACCTTCTCAAGAGACAAACAATAATTGCGTGTTTTAAACTTCATTATGTTTACCTTCTATCTTTGTATATGTCTTTCAATAGGTAATGTTCTAATTTAAATTCCATTTTATAAATTAGATATGTATCGATTTTTGTCGAGTTAGGTGTGCATTACCCCCGTGTCTTTGTTACTGATCAAGAAGTCTTTCGTTAAAGATAGATTTGTATCTAACCGGGATTTGCTGGGACGAAACGTATGTCTGGGTACATTTTCAATAACCTCAAGAAATTGAAACCCGATTTCTGACTAACTTTGCCAAATCAAACTAAAGAGATAGAACTATTGTCATATCATATATTTAAACTGAAGGTCTATATGTCGATTAAAATTAAATAGTCTTTCCTTATCAATTTACATTGCTCTCCTAGCTTGAGTAGTTAATTCCCAATAAACATATACCATTCTTTGCAAAGGTCGACCATATATATCTATAACGCCTGACAATTTCACGTTTCCAATATTTGAATTTCATATTTTGCTTATTTCTACATTTTTGAAATTATGACTTGGTGTCAATAATAACTAAATATAATTGTCAGTGTTGCATATATCCTTGATTATCTGAAAATACAACGACGTGGTTTGCTTATTGAAATATTATTAGTTTTATATATCTTACTATTAGTTTTGTGTGTCTTACTATATCTCCACCAAATAAATCAAATATAAAACCAATACAATTGGATCTGAAAACATTATTCTTTAAGTCATTTAAATATATCGCAAATACTACAGAACAAAGAGTTTTCCCTTGTCTAGCTACTTGACTGAACTTATACTGCCTCAAGATTTCGACATCATCGTTAATATCTTATGTATTTTACAATCTATGCAAGTGTTGATAAATTTATATATATATATATATATATATATATATATATATATATATATATATATATATATATACACAGAGAGAGAGAGAGAGAGAGAGAGAGAGAGAGAGAGAGAGAGATTAGTTTGATCAAAGTTGCTAAAATTATCTCATTGCAAAGCTAACCAGGTATTGTTACAAATTATAAATAGCAAAATCAATTGTTATCTTTATGTTCTACAAAGAATTGTGCTCTCTTCTGCATGAGTTTTTGCTTCCATTCTAATTCCAGATCTACGCCCTTAATTAACAGGGGTTTACATCTGCCCCATGTTCCACTTGGTTCAGAGTATTTTAACTGAACACTATAACGTAATAAGGGTACTTGACAAATTTGAATATTAGAGCGCTTTACATCAAAATTCTTTATACGTTAGTGTATCCCCTCAGAGTTCCTCGCATGCACCTCTGTACATTTTCTTCTGAGGCTGATTATCCAATCATTAAATAACATTTTGTATTCTTGGTAGCTTTGAAATCGTCTGCTTTGGAAAACTCCTTGATAACGAGGTTCAGCCAAATATCCCTTGCATCTAAGTCAGGCCTGTAGATGGGATGTTGCAGAATTTGAACGATGTGCTCTTCCAGGATTTCTGTCACGATGGCAGATTTGTTCCGTGGTGCATTGTAATGGAGCAGATCGATACTTCGTGTACCGGTCCATAGACTGGTGGTTAGATGTTATGATACGTTCAACAACGTATGGCTACACTTTCGAAGGATCGCAATATCCAATGACAATGGTATTGTAAGGCAAAGGTATCTGGTGAAACACCTTTTGCATCGAAAACTAACGCATATAAAACTCTCTTAGACAGTCCAACTATGTTCCTTTACTCAGATCCAAGGTTTGTTATGTTATCTTGAGCAGGGATAATAAAAAAGATAATTCCATTTTGTATCATCCCTAGTCACTCTTGTTATATGTGTTGAGTAACCGTTTGGCAATTTCAACCCATATCTGTTCTTGATCAGCCGAAAACAAATACTGGACCCATCTATAAAAAAAAATTCTGAGTTTCAAATGATTCTTATATATATATATATATATATATATATATATATATATATATATATATATATATATATATATATATATTGTAAGCTCAAGGGTCTGGAAAATTACTCAGGATTTTTAGCTTTCTTTTTCAGACCCCGAAGTTACAAGGGTTCGTCTGACTCGAGCAATAAAGATAAAACAACAATAAAAATAGATTAAAAATTCAGGACAGATTTATTCAATAATTTCTCATCTGTAAAAAAAACTACACTCTTTCATCAGTTTACAGAGTCAAATTTTACGTGCAGAAATTTACCAATAAATAGAAACATAGTGGATATATCTCGATTATCTAAATAAGTTCATAATTTGTTAAAAACTAGTCCTGATTGTTAATAATCTAATGTGGGCAAATTATGTTGCTTGAAATAAG
>JAECUM010068435.1:0-14552 GCA_016617855.1 Megalonaias nervosa
TCAGTACTGAGAAACAAATGTAGAGAATATATAGTAAAATTAATTGTGTCCTATGGCCTGTCAGGGCAGTATTGACTAAACTTTAAATTGCTATAAAAATTTTATTATTAATGAAAGACACATGAAAATTTCACACCTTGTGTATATTGACTGTAACAATTAGACAGTATAACTAAAATTTAAAAAAATTAATATCAAAAATTTTAATTAATTTTTTTAAATTTAAAAATGAATTTTTTTCGCCATAAACTCACAGAAATGGTATCTGTTGGAGATGACATTCATTTTTATTAGCAGCAATGTATTCCTATGCCATATACAAGTTGCAATGAAGGATTTTGTTCAAAGCCTGTCATCGAAAATATCTTTAAATTCAGTGCCACCACATGATAGTGATTGTAGAAGATGGATGGATGGATGGATGGATGGATGGATGGATGTATTGAATAAGAAGGAGAAAGAAAGAGGTCTTTATTTTAGTAGACCATGCTGGTCTGACAGTGCTGTCTTAAATACATTCCTTCCTTCCTTCCTTTTTTCCTTCCTTCCTTCCTTCCTTCCTTCCTTCCTTCCTTCCTTCCTTCCTTCCATCCATCCATCCATCCATCCATCCATTCATTCATTCATTCATTCATTCATTCTCTCAGCTAGTAAGTCATTTCATGTTATTTTATTTTAGAATTTTTTAAGATTTAATTTTTTTATTTTTTAATTTCTTTATTTGTGTCTTCATATTCAGAGAAAACTCTTTCGACCTCTCCATGGGTCTCATCAGGTGGTAGTAAGTAACACAACTGCTTATAACATGCATTGTGTTACCTACGGATTTCCCCACTTCAGTTTTCCCTTCTGTGCCTTGTGTTCTTCAGGGTGTCTTTGAACACTGTCATTTTGCACATGGAATTAAGATAATCTTTTCTATCTGCAGTGTCCATTGGCTCCTGTTAAACCTGTGCATAGGAGTGATCGCCCTTGGTGTCTAGCAGTCCTTTGCAGTAGTCATACTTCCTATTGCCAAGCTGAGTCCTGTACCTCAGATGGACATGTATCATATTTCCTCGTCTTGCTAGAATACGTTGCCTGGTTTGTGGATGCTTTTGATACAACTGATGGTAAGTGCAATCTTTATCCATTGTCTCCAGTGATCTCAGAGTCTTTGTTGAAAGTTTCCCTCCCAAGTGTGTCACTTTTGTTTTCAGTGATGATCCCAGGCTGTTATTGAGTCTGTGTATTGTTGAATGCACTCTTGCCTCAAAGTTTCTGGAATAGTTCACATTTTTAGGTAATGAAACACTGCTTGATCTGTTCACAGCCTCACATTTCTGTGTGTTTGTGTTCAGTCGCAGTCTTTCTACAACATCACAGGAGAGTTTCATTTTCAGAACTTCTAGCAGGATATTCTTATCATTTTCTGTCATGTTAAGATAAATCACTTGATGAGGGCCCAGGAATGCTGATCGCATCCACCAGCTGTTAGTACTTCCTCCCCCACAGACCTTTGAATAATGCCGGCATTTTGAGCAGTCCCCTGAATAACAGCGCAGAGTGGCATCCAGTACTTGAGGAAGTTGACATTTAATTTTTGTAACATCACCACTATTGTCCTCCATCAGTTGCTTGAAGATCAAACTGCAGCGTGCTTTAATGTCTTGGCTGAAGATTTTCTGTTTGAGCCATTTTCCTTCTCTTGTTCTTATTCCTGGAAACATGTTTTCACTAAATATTGCAGAATTACACCGTTTGAACTGTAAACGACCCAAATGGACGGGGTCCGACAGTCTTTCTACTTTCTACATTGGATGCAGAATGTTGTAAGCATCTTGGAAGCCAGCAGAAGCCTGTGCATTTCCATCTGTTGTTGTATGTCTAATGAGAATCTCTTGCAGCACAGACTTTTTCTCTATTTCTCTTGCTATTTCATACTCTGAATGTGGTGCAGATGGTGACAGATTTGCTGTGCAGTCAACATGGCCTCCTGGACATTACACATCAAAACCTTTCCTCTTCAGCCATGCTCCAGTCCAACACAGCTTGTTTTCTACTGTAGTCCCCACAATGTATTGCTTCTCTGTAAGAGTTTCGCAGGCAAATCCAACAGCATGCGATGAACTTTGACCAGGTTTCTTTTCATGTCCAAATCTAATGGCATTGTATCTTTCGTCAAAAACAACATTTATTTGCTCCGGATGCTGAACACCACGCATGACATTAACCTGTCTGACTAGTTTCAGCTTGTCTATCATGTCCATTTCATTGAGCTCCACAGTTGCTTTGCCTACAGTGTTGGAGGCCCTTCGCATAGATGTTCAGCTAGGTGGCGGAATGTCAGTGGCTGCAAGCAAGTATCTAGCCCTGGTGTTGCCTATTGGTGTATCGAGTAGTCCAGCTTGAAACATCATATTTACAGCAGCAGGATTTGGCCCAGGTTTATTTGTTTTTATCTCCTCATACAACTTATACTCTGGTGACTTAAAGCTACAGTTTTACACATGATAGTATGCTTCCAAGCAATTCCCCATTTTCTTTCATTAGCAATTTGGAACTCTGGTCTGTCACATATGTTGACTTGATTACCATGGTGTTGAATGATGTCATTCCACATCTCAACATTTTTTTTTTTCATGCAGATGATACGTGTCCCATCGTGCTCATTCAATTCTGTCTCTTTCAGGTCCAGTTTTGCTTTGGATGATGGTCGTAGAATTTTTGCAGACCCAAGTGTGCCATTACAGTCTGGTGCCTGAACTGACTGGAGACCCCCATTTGTCGGCTTTGTTACAGTTATGAGAGAGAACTTGTCTGAATCCATTCTTCTGATCACTGGAACAGATGCAACACTGGAACTTGGAAGGGTATCATCAGTCAGATATCAGACTCCTTTGTTATGTGGAATATATCCAGGTTTAAAACAAGTTGTCATCCTCTTCTTGAACCCTTCATGGTTTCCGTTACAATAACTGCATGTAAAATACAAGAAGTATCCTCTCTCTCTCTCTCACACACACATATATACCTAGGAAAATGCATGCTAGCGTGGTTTCAGAGAACTACACCAACTCTTCAATACTATTGGAAGCCAAACATATTAAGGCTCCTCCCCTTCATGGGTGGAAATGATATCATGGACTTGGTTAGTACCCCTAGCTTGCGTATATAGATGTTACCAGATTTCAGGTGTTACCTTTGATTGACAGGCCCTGGTTTAATTACTTCACATCTGATAAGGAAAACCATTGATGTTCATGATAAAGGAATGGAGAGACTTTGCCACAAAATAAAATTTGTCAACTTCAGGTTTTACATTTTCATTAAAATTTAAGTTAAATTTAAATTTTCATATAAAATATGTATCATTTTTTTAAATTGAATTTTCTGGGAAAGTTTAACAGTCAAGTTTAATTTCTAGTACTTTCCAGATTGGTGTTAGGACTAAAAACTAATTGGAGTTTATTTGAAGTGTTCATCTTGATTATCAAAATCACAATTAAACTTTAAGTTTTGTGCATTTTTGACATTCGGCCATTTGGAATTGGCTTGTGCTTGTGATACAGTGGTGTCAGATAAAAGCCAGTAACTGTCCTATTCATGGATGAAATTCCTTAAAACTTGGCAGCAGTATTTCAGAGACATTGATTTGATCAAAGGATGTAAGTTTTGTCCATGGAGGTGAAAGTGTCTGACCCTGTCAGGCATCGGGTCACAATTAGTACTTCCAGTTCAATACCCACGAATGTAGTTCTAGTCTATTTTTAGAACATTTTTCCTCTCTCATTTTGGACGTGATAGAAGAGTTTTATTTGTGAAGTTTTGGTAGGGATTTAAAGGCAATTGTTTATTCTTGAGAATATGAGCTTATGGTGTGGTTGTCTGTGTGTATTTCGGCGACAGTGCACAGTGAGTAATAAGGTCTTGGTGATGATCCGGAAGTGAAATCTGTGTTCCATTGCACGTTGGTTTGTTTACTGTCAAGCCTTTCAAAACAATGCAGGTGAACCTTTGACAAGAATTTCACCGTGAAGTCATCTTTGAAGGTATTTTAGATTAGCATATGATTTGTATTGATTGTCACACAGTGGAACGTTCAGTACTGAGAAACAAATGTAGAGAATATATAGTAAACTTAATTGTGTCCTATGGCCATCTCTTGTCTGAACTATGGGTTTTGGTCCTGCCGTGGAGTTTACAGATCGGTGCTGGACCAATATTCATTGTTCTTCTTTTGATGTTGTTGTTATTTTATTTACTTTGTGTTGGGGGCTGTTGTTTTTGTTGTTATTGGTCTGTTTTTGAGGGTTGTATTATTTTAACGGGATCCCTAAGACAAAAGAATAAAAAGGTATACTATGCCAGTAATACCATCGTATTAATAAAAACTACGCGCCACAGACCAATGCTTATTTGTATGTTCAACATTTGTATAAAGATATGACAAAACGTCTGCACCATTGATTTTGTAAATCATTAAAATTACAGGACCATACAGGCAATGAAGACAATTAGTAAATAATTTGATTTTTGTGTACGACCTACATAATGACGCAAAACTACATGTATTGAACTCAACTGTTTTCAGATGATATAAATATTTTCTGATGTTAATATAAAACCAACATTGCAAATCTAACTGGATGGTTGGTTGGTTGGTTGGTTGAATTTTAACGGCGCACCAGCACTATGAGGCTGTTTAGCGCCATACAAAAGGTTATATCTTTCATCATTTAAAAGTGGAAAAGGTTTCGTATCGCTGGTTGAAAGTAAAACGATAAAATGGTAACGGTGATAAATAAATAAAGTTTCCCGATCAACGGGGAGTGCAAATGATGTATGACAACGAAAACAGATGAAAGGTAATTAAAATTTAGCGACTGTATATATAGCACATAAAACTGTACAAGGTGATAGCATAAAAGCTATAGCTTATGATAAATGTTTACTTCCTTCAGAAAGTCTATAATATTAGAAACGCTAACTGTATCAAAGAGCTCCCTAATGTCATGCACATTGTAATAATAATCACGCGTAGGTTGGAGGTCGAAACACTCCAACATAAAGTGCTTAACGGTGAATGGTTCATTGCAAGATATGCACTCTGGTGGGTCTTCTCCTTTTAGTATGTGGGAGTGGGTTAAATAAGTATGACCAATTCGAATTCTTGCAATGACTACCTCCTCCCTACGGACGGCTCTGTAGGAAGGAGTCCATTCTCCTAGGGTTGGCTTGATGGCATGAAGTTTGTTATTCACGGCATTATTCCATGATGCCTGCCATTTCTGACGTAAACATTCTTTGATACTACGTTTAAAATCAGTATACGGTATTTTAAAATCAGATGGTTATAGTGATAGGGCCATTTTAACAGCGGGGTCTGCTTTGTCATTACGTTTAATTCCAATATGGCTAGGTAACCAACAGTATAATATATTGTGGGAGGTACTCAGCTTAGTATGTTTGAGGAGAATATTGGCTAATAATGGGTTCTCCAATTTTCTATTATGAGTGACTGAAGTACTGATAGTGAATCGGAGAAGATGATACTGTTTAAAATACGCTTGCTTTCAATATATTGCAAAGCAAGATCTATTGCTCTGATTTCGGCTGAGAAAATTGATGTACCATTGACAAGCGAACTTTTGTTGTGTGTTTTCCACTAAAGAAGGCTGCAGCAGCCTTTTCCTCATCTTTTGATCCATCAGTATATATTCTTGTATAATTTTGAAATTGGGTGAGGAGTTCATGATAAGAGATGTGGAAGATGGAAGGGTTTGTCTCCGATTTTTTTCCATCGTGTAACGCAAAAAGTACTTTTGGTTGTTGAAAAAAATTCAGAAAACGTCCGTCTCCGAAAAATCTAACTGGATAATGAGCATATGTTTACAATGTTTAGGCAGGATAAAAGTATGGTTAAAGAAAGTTGTGTTACAAGAAAATACACTAGAATAAAACTATTGATTTGCTTTCTATTCAAACCATGTAAACTATGATTTGCTTTCTATTCAAACAACGTAAACTTAAATTGTTATTGGAAAAGATGGGGATTTTCAGGTAACATAAAGTGATGATAGCATTGATTTACAACTCTGATATCAAGAGGTTTGAAACAGTACGATATGGGAGAAGGAATAAACTACGTATTTTATGCGATTACACACTTATATTTTGCAAATTTCAAAATGAAACTTTAAAAGTCTCATAAAGTTCACACAAATGATCTGCATCGATCCAATGAAAACAGAAATATATTTTAATTTTTATTGTTAATCGAGTGTGATCTAAAACTAATTAAATCAGGTAAAGGAACATGATTCAATGAGCAAATACATTTCAGAGAGAGAGAGAGAGAGAGAGAGAGAGAGAGAGAGAGAGAGAGAGAGAGTTTCTGAAACCTTCATGATTGAAATTATTTGCTAACGAAAATATACCAAATATATTGTTACATCGTCACATTGACTGTATTTAATTATCAATACTAACATAGTCCCAGTCACAAACAAAAGCAACGTAAGCAATGAAATCATTATCATGAAAGATGGGCATAAATCAAACCGAAATGAAAGACGGTAGAGAATTTAGAGATTCTTTTTAAGGATTTAGCAACGGCTCTTTTTCATAATATTGTCCTACTGGCAATTTAGCTGGCAACCAAGTTCCTGATACTGCATCTTTAAAATACAAGATGCTGAAATCAGTATTTTCTTTAAGAGCCAATTTACATCAAGGAAATACAGAATCTTAAAGTAAATTGAAAAGAATGGGTTGGTGATTCTAAAATTTTGAACTAAACAAAAGGGATCAAATTAGCCAAAGAACTTGCGTAGGACTTATAATGAAAGAGTTTAGTGTTCGATACCCATCCTGGTTAGCCAGGGTTGGATGCATTGATATGTCCTTGGGAAATACATTTTGCTTCGATTCTCGCTCTATGGTGCCTTTCAAAGCAACAAAGCATATTCTAGAAGCTGGTTGCAAGAGGGCGCCTCTAGTAAATACAACCGTAGAGGAGGTTAATTTTAATCAAGGATGGGTAGACATGCATACAGAAATTGTCTCACTTTAACAAATTGACTGACTACTCTAAGACGGTTAATCCCAATAATAACGATAGACATAAAGCAAAGCAGATATAATGACTGATGATGAAGAATTCAGTGGTTCTTTCAGTGTGTGACTGCGGTTCTTTTTATTCATAACATAGGCCGTATATACGAATAAATGGTTAATGACGAGAAAACCTCACAACTTAACCAACGATTGACAGTATATTGACACATATATCAATTTACTTACAACTTTCAATAAAACTGAAACTAAGATGTATAAATTTGAAATTTACTAACTGTTATTGGCATTTTAAACTAACAGACCCTGGTTATCAGTAGTGTGCATATTGCTTATCGTTGGCAAAGTGACATCTGACCTTCATCTATAACCTCTGACCTACACCCTTGGCCATGGACCTTCCAAATTTTATTTTTTTAAAAAACCTAAGCAGCTGACCTTCAAAACTTTAGTTTTTATAACAAAACCTGGGCTAATTTTCTTCGACATTTTACGATTCCTTGCCGGGTCATGTATCACTTAACTTCTCCCCTTCTTTCAAGACCAGTAACAGTCAAATTATGCGAAAATCAGGACCACCTGAGCTATCCGACATCGATGTTTTATGAGAAAAAAAAACATGGGCCACTGACAATTCATATTTGGGTTAGAGGTCAAAATCGTTCTTATAACGAAAGATCCACCGGCCCAAGCAGGGGCGCCAACACATAGGAGCAAGGGGTGCCCCTCCCCTCCCCTGGATTTCATCTCAGTCATGTTTTGGCCTGCATCCGTAAAACTTAATAGTTGACCACTACATGTTTGTCCCCCCTACACACACACACACACACACACACACACACACAATCCTGCGGGCGCCCCTGGGTACAGGGGCACCTCAGACACCACAACATCATAAGAATTTTAAGGAATTAACTGTTTTAATGCATTTATCTCATTCACATTTTATCTTATAAAAATGAGAATGAACTATTTAATAAACAAATTCAACGTTTAGATAATTTTTTTAACGAACTGATATGCGAATCATTGTTCATTCTATATTCTGTCTGTCAATTTCTTTTTATTTTTAAAATTTATTTTCTGTTTTGTATTTGTTTTTAAAAAATATGCATCTGGATATTCAGTGGATCTTTTAACGTATTCACCACCTCTAAGAGACATTATTCAGAACTCAAACCACCAACAGCTAGTGCTGCAAGAAACGGACATATTCCATCATTTGTATTCTTTTGTAATTGATTTAAAAGATTATTCATCGTTCTATATGCCAATATATACAGGATTAAAACCCAGCGGGTATCACCAAATTTTATTACTTTCAAATTTACGATGAAAATGTAGCAAATGGCCATCTTGCTACCTAAAGGCTCGCCCCTGTGACTAGACTCAGAAATGAAATCTGCATAGAACTGCTGCCTCTTCCCCAATGGGTAAGTTACTTATTTGGGAGAGACAGCAGTTCTATGCAGATCTTTTTTTCTTGCTCTCCTTATGGAGCTGTTTTTCTACATGCAGGAGATTCTGTGTCCTGACTTTTTTCGGGTGGTGGGGGTGGTGTTGAATACACGACATTCTGTATCATAGTTCAGAATACATTAGCAGTGTTTTCTTTTCTTTTATTTAATTTGGAGGGTTGTTTTCGTTATGCTACTCTTTATCCGCTTTATAAGATTTAAGGGAAGTAAGGGAAAACTCAATTATACATGCACAATATTTTAGACGGAAACCTACTACGAACCCTAAACAATATCAGGATTAATTACGGTGCTCTATTACTGTATGATAATACACGTTATTTAAAATGTATATCAACATGGTCGTGTAGACACATTTACTCAGACTGAATACTAATATTGGTTAAACAAAGTCTGTTCAATCCTGGTTGTTGTATGCTCCGTAGCATACATGTCATGAAAAATATTACAGACGAAAATGGTTGAGTCATCAAAAACATTACAGACGAAAATGGTTGAGTCATCAAAAACATTACAGACGAAAATGGTTGAGTCATCAAAAACATTACAGACGAAGATTGTAGATCGACATATAATCTTACAATTGTGGCCAGGTACTAACTGTAAGAATAAAAGATGACGTGTCCACGTCGGGTCCATTATGGCAAATAAAAGGGTAGTACGATTTCTTCAACACTGGTACTGTACTGTATCTCACTTTTATGTTGACGTCGTCCAAATATGTCTACATACCTTAACATTCATTTTTGCCTTATTTTTGCCGTATTTATTACTTGAAACTTAAGCAATTACCTTTCAATGAAATATGGAGGCATGAGTATCCAAATAAAGTGAATAATCACCATTTAAAAGTTTTGTGTAATCAAATTCTACAAAATGACACTCTTTACTGAAAATGTCGGTACTGAGCGCCCATATAGTCTGCATGACTTGCACTATTTTTTATATCATGAAAACTTTATCTTATGGCTAAATAATCTGTTTAAGAGATTAATCGAACCTCCTTCTTTCTTGTGAACAGAAAAATATTCAAGTCTGGTTTAAAGGTCATTTCTTTTGTTTTCTTTTAATTTTTCTGTTATTTTACATATAATAATGGCTGTTACTACATCTTTGACAGTAACAATAATTTCCATAGGCTTTTGTCTTTTGGGTAAAGGACTAATACAAATGTAACATTTTCACGAAGATCTTTAATAACTGATTTATCATTGTGTACTAAAGGTACTATGTCTAACACTGAATGGTAGCCTTGCTAAGATTAATAATTTATTTTAGCTCATTTAAATTAGCACAGTCGTAAAGAAAACCCACATATTGGTTTCGCGGTATGCACTAATCAGTAATTGTAACTCATTTATCTAATTTTCACCTGGATCTATCAGAATTACATTGTTGGCCTTAAAACGGCATTTATATTCAAGCCTTTTTTACATGATGGTTGCACAGATAATTACAATAAAATGAAAAAGAGCCATATTTATATTCTATTTTAATCAAATCTAGTTCAAATGTTTTACTTCCACAGCTTGTCTCATTCTATATAAGCATATAATTGGAATTCTTTATTTAATATTTATTATGTATTTATTATGTATAAAGTTCAGTTATTTTGAGTTTAATTAGGACGGTACTGTTCTTTCGATACTATCATTTAGAGCAATGGTTCCCAACCATTTTTGGCTACGACGCTAAAAGAATTTCTGAACCTCACGACCCTTTTCCACATTTTGATAAGTTTTGCCACCTCAAAAAAACAAACAAAAAAACTTTAAAAAAGCAAAACAGAAAGAAGAGGGGGTTTGGGAACCACTGTAGTAGAGTATAGAATTTAATTGGCTCTGATATTTACCTTTTCTGTGGAGAAGGAGAATTAATACACATTTTGTGTGCATCTGTGCTTTATTTCATGTTTATTTGTAGATGTATTTATTGTCTCACATATGATAACTTACGTCCTGTTCATGCATTGTATTATCGTTGTTACTTCTTTAGTCCAGACATAAAAAATGTTGACCAGTATAAAATATTTTAACATTACTAATATGAGTTTCATTTTTGTTTTCCATGTCAGAGAAATTTACATGCTTTTTGAGGCTACTCATACCTTTGTGAATCTAATGTTAGGTACTCTTTCCACTGAATCATTGTGTTTCTCTTGGTCGACTGAAATACTTTTCAGGATCACTTTCTCTGTTTTCTTTTGCATAGTGACAAGAACCTTTCAAACATATGCATGATGCATCAAGTGCTATATTTCTTACGGTCGTATTAGCAAATATATCAACAATTCTCTTTCTTGTGATACAGTGATGAACGAAACAAGTTCAATTTCTGGTGCTACCGCTTACATACTTAGCCATTAGATTGGAACTAATCGTATCTTACTGGGGGACCAATAATCGGTAATTCATAATCTTTGTTTGCACCCTCCATAACGTTTGATGAATTGTTGTGATCATGAATCTCGAATTATGAAGAAGAGCAAATTGTTACAACTAACAGTGATCTGTCCGTATTTGAAAATCGAGAGGAATTCTGAAGTTACTTCACTGTACCAGAGTTTTGTGCATTAGCTGATCCTGATCATTACTGTCACGTTGTGTGAGAAAATTGGCTAACAATTCCTGATTCATGTTTTACATGTCTTCTGATATAATTCGTAATTTAAGGTACTTTGGTAATGTTAATACGTGTTATATAATATTAAGACTTTAGACCGATTCTGAAGCAAAGAAACTACCAGTCCGTGACTTAGCCATTTGTGTTACGGTCAAATTCGCGGTTGCTTCAAAGAGAACCTTGCCACGCGGTGAGAAACTCTGTTTGCTTTGCCATCAGCGATTGATGTCACCGGTCGGCTTAGGCTTCGAGACCGGAAACCTGACAGTATAACATATCAGTCCTACTACCCCTGACAGTTTTCAAAGGGACCACAGGCATCCAATGAGAACTAAGATAGTCAAATTTTGGACGGGTTTCTCACGCAGCCAGACATTACTTTGCTACATTTATTGTGAAAGAATCCGTGCACGTTTGGACGTGGAAAGAGTGGTAATATAGAAGATGGGAACACTAGACTGCACTCCGAGAGCAAACTAGGCACTGGTAAAAGAGCGGGAAAGGAGTTCTAGGAACTTCGGATGAGATTTGGAACAAAGGCTTCTGAGGTAAAATATCTTCACCCGAATCTGTCTCACTTTCCTAACTAGGTGTCGTAAGATTTATACGTTATTATTTGCATTTAATTTAGTAGAACTTTAATCTTCTATGTTTAGCTGAATTATCAACATGTCGTAATGTAGCGTATGGTAAATTGGTAATATTCAAGATTAATGCATATGGTTGTTAGGATAAAATCGAAGTGGATGATGTTGCATCGTGGTGCAGAACTGAATTTAATAGTGAGTAGTGTTAGAACTTGTACTTGTTCCATTTGAACATATAGTGTGGATTATGCAGAGTTAGGTATTGCTGGCCTTGTGCACGTATAATTAGGCATATTTATATTTCTATGTGTCTTTTATTAAATGTAAGGTAGGAAATGCATAGGAATACTGTTGATGTTGATAGTTTACTATATACAGAGTTTGGCATATGCGTGTATGTATCAGAAGTCGTGATATTATTGTTGTTGTTATAGCCTTTATTAAAGAACAAGCGTGTGTGGAATATTTAGATGTGAGTGTATGAATTGACCTAATGATTTAATTGGCATTATATTGATGAAAGGTCTGTGAGAGTGTATTAATTCTCCTGTGTTTGAACAAGGAGGAAAAATTGTACGTTCCTTCTAATTCACAGGAAGCGTTCCGAGTGGGATAGGACGCCGCCCGAAGATTAGAGAGAGAGGAGAAGACATGGATGGCCGGGAGAATAGGTAGTAGCAAGAAGGCGCAGGGCGGGAGAACGGAAACAAGGATACCGGAAGTACCGACAAAGGAATACAAGGCGGAAGTTACAGATGAGTAACACAGAAGGGACACGGGAAGGCAACACTCTCACCTTTAATTTCGCGTGATGGAATAACTGGCAATTTGAATAGGTCTTGTTTGGATTGGAAGCAATTACATTGAAAAGTTGTCCTGTAATTGTTGAATAGCGTGATATAGTTTATTAAATTGTTATAGCTTTCACCTTATTATTTTTATACTTTATAAACCTAGATCGTCGGCTTTGCTGACAGGGGGCTCGGAGCTATTTAACCTTTCGATTGTCCGCCCTTCTCCGGGGTTAATAATAATTCCACAGGGGGCACGTGCCAATTACGTTCCCGTTTATTTTTCTCATTAATTATATCTTGCTTACATTTTTCTGTTTTCTAAAACAATCGCAATCAAAATCTTTAAACATCATGAAACTATTATAATCATTCAACTTCAAAACATTGTCACTACCGTAAGAAAAAGTTATATCCTTAATCATCATTCTTTCAAGAGCGTTTACAAATGAATCATTGCATTCTTTTAACTTCTTGTCTAATGCATCAATATTAGTTTCACTTTTGGTTATTTTTGAGGTTATTTCCAATATGTTATTAGCCATGATAGATTAATGTGTGTATAATTTTCGTGCAGCTGTTGTAACATTTTCAAGTTTGCGTACATCTTACTAGTGAAAACTCCCAATCTTTAAATTGATAATTATGTGCTATTAAGTCTGAAATAAGTAATTTTCATTTTTCATATAATATATATATATATATATATATATATATATATATATATATATATATATATATATACACACACACACACACACACACACACACACACGTTCTTTCACTCAGTTTAGACATAAATCAGTATAACCTTCTAGTCATATAAACCTTGGAATATTGACATTTTTGCTATTAATTATTTTTATCATCCAAGTCCACACGATCCCTAAGTTAACAATATTAAGTCTTAAGGGCATATAACGTATACTGTACAGCATAAAAGTATACTTTGTTAACGCCTGGCAGTCTTAACAGTGTTAACAAATGTAGCCTTCAAGGCTTTAATAATGTAGGGATCGAGTTTGCGAATGACTTTTCCAAGTTAAAAATATACTTGTAACAAATATACAAGTGATGTTAACGCTGTAAATAATGAGATACGTTTTCTGTGTTGCAATGTTTTTGAGGTGCAAAACATGTTATTATCTCCCAAATTTACTAGTCTGTTATAACGTTCGATTTGAGGGCATTTGGGGAACAAAACTGGGTAAATGAAGTGGGTTAAAAGTATTAATAACAAGGGATACAATAAGTAAAATAAAGTTTGGCAAATTATATTTACTGTAGATTTATTTAAGAGTTTAACTAGAGACAGATTTTCCAAGCAGAAGAGGTTTGTTATAATTTGTCTTGTGATTAACGACGTAATTAAATGTCTCATCTGATTAAGCATATAGTTCCAGGGAAATAGTTAGTGAAGTTAAGGACACAAAATATATGTGGTTTCGTAAGGAATATAAAACAGTATTAGCTAGACATACCACTTAGCACGAAGAATTATCGATCTATACGCATATTAGTCAGAAAATGAATAAAAAGCTGGCAGTCGACTTGCTAAAAAAAAATGGCGAATGATCAATAGAAGACACAAGGTGATAAATAAAGAATGTTTTGGAGGTCAGACCCAAAACAATGGTGTAAAGTAATTAAAGCACTAAAAAAAAAAGTGTTCATGATATACCCATTATCGTACTTTACACTCGAAAGAGTTTAATCCGGCTTTTGATTCTGATGAAAATGTCAGCGTTAATGCAACACTATCTGCTGAAAATGAGATAATAAATGCATTTATTACTGTTGTAGAATTACAAATGGCTGTTCGAAATTTTTAAGTAACAATAAAGCTGCGGAAAAAAAAAGACATCATAAATGAATACATAAAAATACTGAACTTATTTTCTGCATTTATATACTACTCAGCTTTTTAAATCCAATTTTCGACCATGACATTATAACAGTCTCGGTTTAGAGGGTCAATATAACCAATATTTACAAAAATTATTTCTATTGAGGTAATG
>JAECUM010068436.1:0-17810 GCA_016617855.1 Megalonaias nervosa
TAACTGATTTAAGACGTAAAAAAAATAAACAAATGGGCAGAGTCCGTTAAAGATACCGGAGCGTCTATCAAAGATGTCGCTGAGCTAGAAAAGAAATTAAAATTCCCAATAACAGTAAAAACGCTGACAGGAGAGATTTTATATAAATCGAAATATAAATCAAGAGGAGCTCCGATAGATATTATTGATCATAATTCGCACGCATGGACCTCAGCAGTAACAATATTTCCACGAGATAGAACGGTTAAATTTTATAACGGTGACACCTTTGATTTTATTAAAAATATCAGCAAAAGTGACCCTGTATCCGTTTGGTTATTTCCGAGTTCGGAATATGATCATTACAATCAGTTTGTACGGCCTAATGGTGATATTTACCGTACAGAATCTCTTAATGTAGAAATGGAACATCTTGCGCAGCGCCTTTGGCGTGAATATACTTCAGACGATGTCAAAATTAGACAATTATTAAATAATTGTTTTACAGTTCCATCTGTAGCAGCTCATTTCGCTCAGGAAAAAAATTTATGGAAACCAACACGATCGGAATTCCTTGAAGATGTCAAGAAAAGCTGTGTAGAATATGGTCACGGTGGATTATGGAACACCAAATACAACCATAGTGATGTTATCTCAGTTGATATGGTAGCGTGTTATCCTAGTAGTTTTCTTGGATATGGAGTATGTTCTAAGTACTTTAAGAGATTCGGACATCCTACACATGACATGACCAGGGTTGCGATAAACGGATATTTACCAGATTTTGACTTAACCGGATTTGCTCATGTAGAATCATTCGAGTTTGCAGAAAATTTCCATCCGATTACTTATGCTTGGTTTGGAAGACATTTTTCAGAAAAATATTGGGTTCCAATAGTACTATTGCGATATATGCTTGATGTTGGATTTTTAATATCGTTGAGAGTAACTGAAGCGATTATATCGTATAGCTCACAGAAGCAAGTTTGGTTACCAGAACCAAACAGATTTAATATCGATGATACCAGGAAAGAATTCCCTGATATTGATGAAGATTATATTATTAAAATAAATAAATGCAGGAACGAGCATGATGAAAAATTTGCAAAGGATCTCGGTAGAAAAATAATCGGTAAATTTACTCAAGGTGGTTCATACGATTATAAACGGCACTGTACAAGATTGATTATGGATGATGCTGAACTAGATTTTATAATCGCTGATACAACGGAGAAAAAATACGTTTATAAACAGATGTAATGCTTATTTATCAGATGGAACGAAACTAGGTACCATTGTGAGCTATCTTGATGGCGAGTCACCGCAGTTTACTCATTTAAGATCTTCGATGTTAGCTTATGTTTCGATAAATCTATTATCAATGATAAATAAATTTCCTCGTCACGCTGTCAGAGTCGCTACGGATTCGTTCTACATAAATAAAAAATATACAGATTTATTAAAACTCGGTAATGGTGAATGGGGGACATGGAGAATAAAACAAGAAAATATACTTAGTTATTCTGAATCTGCAGATGTTGAAATTGCGGAGACATATTACAAAAATAATAATCAAATATTAAAGTCATCTGCACCATCTGTGTATGATCATGTATCTAGATATAAAACCGTTTATCTTAATGGGTGTGGTGGTTCAGGTAAAACAGCTCGTGTAATTAATTTATTTATAAATAACACATCAGATATGATTGTTTTAACACCGACGCACAAACTTGCTAGAGAAATAAAACAACGAGGAGTAAAATCGTGTACATATCACAGTTTCTTTAGATGGTGTGGAGACACATGGACTCCTGAACGAATGGGTGAGAAATATATACCTAAAATTATCATTTGGGACGAGATATGCACGGTGTCGTTAGAAACACTAAAAACATTTCTTGATTGGTTGTTACTAAAGAATACTGCTGTGATTATGTGCGGCGATAATGGTCAACCACCACCCTTTGTTGGAGAGTCTCCACATGAATGGCTGAAGAATAACGTAGATTATTATGAAGAAATAAATGATGACCATAGAGCTATTGATGAACCGCTGAGGGAATTTAAAAGGTTAATCAGACTTCAGCCAGACAGAGTACAATGTGAGATAATGCGAGGAGTAATTCCAGAGACTTCTATGAATAATTTTCTAAATTTATGGAATCCCGCTGATTTAATAGTTGCAAGTAGAAAGATAGTTCGTGATGAACTACAGGATAAATTATTTACGTTACATAAAGAAAAGTTTTCAGATCTACCGGTACCATTATGTTATCGCCCCCAGATACTCGACGACAGAATATTGATGTTGAAATTCCTGGTGGTGGAATACAGAATCTTGTCTTGAATGATATTATTTTAGTCGATATTAATGTCGTTGAGAATGCGCTGAGTATGAATAAATCACCGTGGACGTTAGGATATGCTATAACGATTCACTCGTCACAGGGATTAACTATAACTGATACTAAAATCTGGATTGTAGATGATCGGATCGAGTGGTCAAATTTAGTCTATCTCGCAGTTTCTAGGGTCAGAAAAATATCTCAACTGCGTAGAGTTATTGTAAATTACGTAATAACTGAAGAAATCACTAACAATATCGATATCAATAAAAAATTAGTCAGCTATAAAAAGTGTGACAAAAAAAATAAACGTGATTTTGATCTTGATACTGAATTTATTATAAAACTAAAACAACTACAGAATAATAATTGTGCAAGTTGCAACTGTAATATGTTATGGCAATATTCAAATAATAATCCAAGACAATTTACCGTAGACAGAATTAATAGTGATCTCGGTCACACACGTGAAAATGTGATGCTGACCTGTCTTGAGTGTAATCGACGTCGAGGCTCTGGACGTTTACAAAATTGAACGTGGTGGTAATTGTGTATTCTCAGGAATTATTTGCAATTGTTCACGTACAAATCCACGTTGAGGGGCTGTAGAATCTAGTCTGTATATTGGAGGTCTACCAGTGGATCTAACCACGCTAGAAATTTTATGTGTAGTTACGCTCCAGATAGGATCGGTTGCTCTTTTTTTACCACCCTCAAGTTCGCCAGGTTCATATAAATATCTTACAGTTACATTACCTAATACTGGTTGAGAGAAAGATTCACGTCGTTGTATTGGTATATTTTTTTTTTTGATCGCATTAGAAGGTTTCATGGAAGTTGCACGAGTAATTTCATTATTCAACGCAGCTATAACACTCGGTAATCTTGCAGCCCATTCACGAGATCTATCCTTGAGGTCAGTAGATATTTCCTTTGCATATTGGTATCCAAATAACCGCTCAGCAAGTGTTCTATTAAATCGTTCAACAATTGCCTGATCACGATGAATTTCAGTATGTCCTCGTCTGATTTTTAAGTTGTGCTTGTTCATCAACGATGATACTACTCCAAGAAATTCTTTACCGGGATCAACTTGTAATAACCGTGGCCATCGTAGACCACCACGTTGATAAATGCGCTCAAACGCAGATGCAACTTCAGATGTTGTCTTTGTTGATAATGGCTCCGCTGCTTTATATCTACTCGCAATGTCAACGACAGTTAACGCGTATTTGTACGTGCGTGATTTTCGTCCACGTGTTTTAATGGTATCGTGTGGTAAAAACAGTATATCCGCTTGATGAACTTCATTAGGAACGCTAACATCAAAATGCGCATACTGAATTCTTTTAGGTGGACTTAGGAAGATTTGCCATATTGCCTGTCGTGCTAACCATGATGCAGCGACATCACGTGAAACTTTTGCTGCTTCGGCGAGTTTACTAATCGCTGCCTTACCTCTCCAAAATCCTCTCGAGGAATAATAAACAGATTCCATTATGATAGTTATATAATTAATTGCCAGCCCCTAGCACCAGTTTACCTTTCATAGCAGGTTTTACTAGAAAACTAGCTAATTTTTCTCTGAGAGATTTATTAGGTATAGAATTTAACGCGTGAATCAATTTCACATCCGCAAGATGTCGGTGTTGCAAATCCTTACTTTTATACGCGACATCGTGAACGTGACACGCTTGATCGATCTTATTTACTGGATACTCTCCTGGTTTTGGTTGATCTTGGTTATCGAGTCTGATATCAAGACGAGTTCCTGGACCACAATAATTATATCCGGGTAAATGTTTCTCACCGGGATATTTAGCCCATGGAGTTCCTGGTAATTTTCCTAACGAAGCAGCGATATCACCCCCACCTGTCTTTGTTGGAATAAATTTATATTTCTTGGTACCACATTTCACACACTTGCCTGTAAGTGCACGTCTTTTATTTTTTGTTGTTATTGTCGTTAATTCAGTAGTATCGGTAGGTGCTCTGCATCGAACACAATATAGACTCATATTATTTATTATATGGATATAATTGACTTTTCTGCGACACGAAAACAAGAACCAGTAAAACACCATCCAGCGCTTCCGAATTCTATCAGAATGATTATAATAGGCCCATCTGGAAGTGGGAAGACGCAATTACTGCTTAATCTAATAATGCGATGGCTGGAGTGGGATAAATTATATTTAGTAGCGCCATCTGTAGATGATCAGCGATGTTACGAAGTACTTAAAGATTTTAATGAAAACGCAAAATCGTTACATGAAGACAATGTCATAGACTTTATTACTGATATTGATGAAGCACCATCTGTAGATGATCTGGATGGATTCATTAATAATTTAGTAGTGTATGATGATGTTATGCTGGACAAACAATCAAATCCAGCTAGAATATTTTCACGAGGTAGACATAAAAACACAGACGTGATTTATGTTACCCAGAGATATACACAAATTCAAAAAGTAATCAGAGACAACTGCAATATTTTGGTTGTGTTCAACGGAGTTGATAGGACGCTGCAAAAATTTATTAAAGAACCACCACCCACATGGATACTGGCAAATTTTCTCACATTTTCACAAAAGCAAATCCTCCCTTTGGTTTTGCAGACAAAATTACATGATCCTATCCAATATCGCAACTTTAGATACTCGGCCACTCGGGGCCCCCAGCAGCAGTAGAGCTGAACGACAAAAATTGAGTGACCCGCGAGTAAACGAATCGCATAAAAATCTGAAAAAAAATACGTCAACAAAAAGTAACGGAAATGAGCTAACCCAAACGATTTATTATCCGTTTTTCAAACTATATGGTAATAATAAAAGTTAGGAGGTTCGGTTTATGTTATTGACCTTTTTTTTCAGCCTCTGTAGGAACCTTTATTTTTTATAAATAAGGTTTCAGCCAAGTGGTCTGTTCAGCTCTACTGCTGCTAAAGGTATATTCTAAATCCAAACCTATCACAGTACCATAAAAAGGGGACCGCTCCGGTGGCCAGGCGGTTAGAGCGTCCGCCTCGGATGCGGGAGGTCGCGGGTTTCGAACCCTGGCCGAGTCATACCAAAGACTTATAAAAATGGTACTAACAGCTGCCTCGCTTTGCGCTCAGCATTAAGAGGTCAGTGTTAGGACTGGTCGGCCTGGTGTCAGGATAATGTGACTGGGGGGGGGGGGACATGATGCTACATGTCTGCGGCATGATGCCCCAGTGCCAGACATAACTATAAAACTTCCACATTGCAGACATCGTAACGATATGACTGAAAAATTGTTAAAGCTACGTTAAAAATCCAAATCACACATACACACACCTTCTAAAAAGGCATACTATTTTAAATCCAGACCTATCACAGTGCCCTTAAAAAGCATATTTTAAATCCAGACCTATCAAAGTACCCTTAAAAAGCATATTTTAAATCCATGCCTATTACAGTACCCTTGAAAGCATATTTTAAATCCAGACCTATCGCATTATCCTGACATTAGGTCGACCAGACCTAACACTAACCTCTTAATGCTGAGCGCCGAGCGAGGCAGCTGTTAGTACCATTTTTATAAGTCTTTGGTATGACTCGGCCAGGTTTCGAACCCGCGATCTACCGCATCCGAGGAGGACGCTCTAACCATTAGGCCACCTGAGGCACACAGTTGTAAATCCTGACCTATCACAGTACCCTTAAAAAGCATACTTTAAATCCAGACCTCTTACAGTACCCTAAAATGTCATGACATTTTAAATCCAGACAATATTTTAAGACTAGAAATACATTTAGACAAATTTTTAAAATATATAATTGTAAAATATGTTGATGAATCTTGTTGATTTAAGTTTTAAATTTACATCTTTGTGAGATCGTTGGTATCGACATTTGCGGGTAAACACAAGGGTCTCCAAGAAAAAAATTTCTGATTGGTCCATACTGTAATGTATGAAATTTTCTGATTGGCCCATACTGTAATGTATGAAATTTTCTGATTGGTCCATACAGTAATGTATGAAACTGGTATGCTGCATTTTTGCAAAAGATCTAAGCGCTGTTCTAACATTGGACTACTGACGTGTCCGACTTTATGCTAGTGAACATTGGCTATTCATTGAAAGATGGACACCCACCTACACTTGCCAAATCACACAGCTTACATACAGCCTTTCAATGTTGGCTGTGTAATTCAAGAACTGATAATCTCTACGATGATAAACGCAAAGAAAGGAAATAGAATTTATACTTAAATATCGATTCTCCTTGAAACGAAATTTTAGAGTTAAGTATCCTTCTCAGAGTTTGTTCAGTACTTTTCAGACAAATTTTAACAGCAAATGGGGAAGGTTCAATTTTTTTTTCCCTCCTTTATTATTAGGCTAAATGAGGCTGGTTTCTTATTATCGCTTAGATGCAGAAGAAAAGCGAAAGAAATACTATGGGGTGGGGGCAGGGAATATAAAACGGTTTCATGTACCAGTAACAGAGAATGTTCTTCTTTATACGGTGGAAGAAAAGCCTGTTTATCGGAGGGAGAAAAAAAAAAAAAAGAAAGAAAGAAAAAAGGAAAGACAGAAGTTCAAATAGATGGTAAATCGGATGAACGCGTTTAGATAAAAACAAAATTACACGCTTGGTGGACATGCATGTACTTCGAGAAAACCGGGAATCGAGCGAAGACGGTTCGTTATGTACATGACTCAGCAGTTGTAGTTCTGTTTTAATGCGAGGTTATCACGCTACGTATATAGTTGTAATGAAAAGCAATTAACGTTTCAATCCACTGCAGTGTACTTGTCATCGTCCTGATCACTTAGTTTTGCCATCACCATCATCGCTGTATGTCTTCGTGACAGGTGATCATCATTGTCATCATTTCAGTCGATTATCAGTATGGTCTTTGTGGTATTTCTTACGGCAACGTTGCTGCTAATGGTGGTGGAATAAGTAGTAGGTACCGTACATCACACCATGCAAAAAGTATAGAACTATTCAGATAAATAATCTTTCTAAGAAGGCGACACGTAAACGGATGTGCTTAAGTTTAGATAACTAGATCAACAACATATAAGAAATGTGACAAAGTAAAGTAGAGATATAGATTGGTAAGACTGCTCTCTCTCTCTCTCTCTCTCTCTCTCTCTCTCTCTCTCTCTCTCGGCCGGCGAATGTGGATATGTGAGAAAGCTTGCCAGTAGCTTCTCGTGGGTCGGTGGTTCTTTCCGCGGATTTCCCGGTTTCTTCCTCCACCATTAATACTGGCCGCCATGTATAGCCTATCGTGTGCTGGAAAATGGCGTTAAGCCCCACAACAACAACAACTCTCTCTCTCTCTCTCTCTCTCTCTCTCTCTCTCTCTCTCTCTCTCTCTCTCTCTCATATTTGCTAGCATATTGAGCTATTGTACTGGGGAGAAAAAATCCAAAATGCAAATAATATTGCCGTTTCCTGCGTTAGTCTACCATCACGCAGCTGTTTGCTCAAAGAAAAAAAGACAAAGATCAACATGTGTCAGCAGTTATCGAAAGAGCACAACACAAACCCGAAGTAAAGACAGGTACTTGTTTCAATAAGTGACGAATTTTTTTTATATCTTTAATTCTGTCATCAACTAAACAAGAAACAATACATAAATCCTGCCCATCCCAGATTTTGTTTGTGAACATTCCGCGTATGTTTGCCTTTTCCTCTTGTTTTGTTTTAATTGAAGAAAACCGCTGGAAAGTAATTACGGACAGATACAAGCTGATGTACACTGCCAAGTAATGGAATTCTTTCTTTTCTCTTGACCTTTCCCCTGATTCAGTGGTTTTGCGACAATTTGCATGTTAACATAATGAAAAATATATATTTTAAAGTCTGTCAGCGTAAACAAAATGTTCATCGTTTGCTAGTAACCCTGATCTGTGTAATTATTTACCCCATCTCCCACCTTGTAAGAATAAAAATCGTAACAGTTACCATATTTAGTGATGCACATCCAAGTGTATAATGAGATGATAATGAGCATTGTCTTAAATATCAAAACTTGTCAGGTATATTATCATAAATTAACAGGAAATTATATACACTCTGCTCATCTTAGTAGTAAAGAATAAGGCCCATACATAAAGGAGTGTAATTTATACCGGTATCACGCACACACGCATTTTGTCGAATCTAGAATGTTAATTAACGGGCAACGAAGTCGTAAATGATTAATGGCTTAAGACAGGGGATACTCCTTGTGCTGCAATCATTTTGACCAGAATTGGTGCATAATTGACCCAGTATTGTACTTTCCAATGAATATTGCATACAATTTATAAGTAGTTCGCTTGTAGTTAAGCCATATTTGGTATTTTTAATTTGTAAGGTTTACAGTAAGTTGGTACATGCTAACAACCATCTACTGCTAACTGCAGAAGTGCATTTGTACGTGACAATATCATTCGTCGTTTGTTCATTATGCTTGACAGAACGTGTCGTACTAATAAGACATTAGGCCAGTCCTTCTTTTATTATACTCCAGATTTATTATACTTCATCTGTCAAAGAGACACGTGAAGTGACTAGCTGTGGCATTACGTGCGGACCTATTAGTGATCGGGGGAACCGCTTCATATGACGCTATATTTGTATTCCCTCGATATGTGGTTATAAATATTGACATTTCATCTTCACAGGAAAACCTACACCAAGACAGAACTATTCACATTTATCTTTTTTAAACCGTTTTATCAAAACACGGAAAAAATATGGAACGATGCATTGGATTTGTACTTTTGGCCGCATTCGTGGGTTACACACATCAGCGTGAGTATTCAAGTACTATGTGAAGAATTTATAAAGAATTCTACCATGTACATTTTCATGCACCATGGAATATTAGACTTCTGCTATCTTGCTTCATTTCGCTTGTTATACTTATTGAATTATAATTATTGAATATTGAATTAAGAAAACTTAATATGCTTAAACTAATTTTTGCACGTGAGACAAACTTAGTACATGATAAAAAGAAAGCAGAACATAATTATTATATGTAAGAAAAAGAATTATTGTTTTTACATGTTTTATTCGAAAACGGCGAAATCAATGTTTACGAATATTAGATAAACTATATTTGTTTTGAGCCAACACAAAACTGACTATCTTCTGTATCTAATTTTACCTCTTTGAAATGTACGTTTATTTTGATTGTTCTTCCAACTCATGTCTTCTATTTTGATATCAGCTATAAAAAAAATTATTGGCAAATAATTACATCATGGTCTTCATAGATATTTACAAAATTAAAACATTCTAAAAATGTGTGGTGAAATTTGGCTGGATATTTGTGTAAATAGGACAAAGACGTGATGATGTCAAGTTATGACAATGATCCGGTTATTCATTGGTCATATTCGAATTGCTTTGTTTTACTCATGCTATTTGCTATGATTGATTAATCATAGATAAAATACAAATGAAAAGACAAATGTTGAAATAAGATCAATAATTTTTAAAATTTAGTGGAATTCTTTGGCTATAATTTTGGTATAAGTGTATGTGCAGAAGTGGTGGGTTTCTCGTATATTTTCATCCTGATGATGACAGTAAAATATTTAAGTTTAATAATTTTATATATATATATATATATATATATATATATATATATATATATATATATATATATATAGTTTCTTTAAAACGTTTAAACTGGTCGGCAAGTATTGATCCTGTGACAAAAAGATATAGAGCCAATTAGCACTGTGTTAAGCCTTTCCTTTTGCAGCTGGAAAGTTTGTTAAAAATAAAGGTGTTCCGATTGTTAAACTAACAGCCATTAACATTCGCGGACTTTGGAAAACTTGTGATGATGGTAATTAATTTCTGATATTCAGACCGCATATTGAAAAAAAAAATAACACACGAATCTTGAATGTCAATAATTAGGACACACAAAAATAGTCAGCCATGCAAATTAATAATGAACATGTTACAACCAGTTTGGTGGTTGCTCATATATTTTTTACCAAATGGTCACGTCAGGTTTTACACAGTATCATCTGGGCACTATAAGGAAATGTTACTGATCTCACATTCATATGGTAGATCTTAAATTCTTTGAGTTCGATAATCAAAATGTTTTTCAGACATGAATCGTTTAAGTTGTTGAAGAATGACATTGGGAAAGGCATTAAAGGAAGATAATGGATGAAATTTTCTGCTATATTATGTGATAATGTGTTACATATCAATCAGCAACTTGTATGTTGATAGTGAGGCAACGTATACACTAGACTATCACGTGACTTCTGTGCGATTAAATGAAAATACCTCTTCCTCATACGAATGTATTGTGTGGATTCTTGAGAGGGGAGAACACTTTACTACTAATGCATGCTGTTTATAGAATTGTTTACAAATATATGTATTTAAAATTTAAAACAACAACAGAATTCAGAAAGAAAATTCATTGTATGAATGTGTTTAACATAAAAGAAAATAATAAACAGAATCTTGAGGTTTGCCATACAAGAGAAAACGAAACAAAAATTATATATACAAGCAAAATATAGAAATCATATCTATCATATCTATCCAATCTCATAGCTGCGGTAGTTTGGTTATGTGAACAGTGAACTCCAGGGGTCAAAGGTTCTCTAATAACCCAGGCCTTCCCGTGTTGGATATCTTGGCGTAACTGATATGAGCGGCGCTCAGCTTCCTTTACCTCTGCATGATGTAGCTAATATAAAAGGTCATTGAAAACCAGTGAACACCTATCCATACTCTTTCCGTTAACCATGTTGTTATGGAATATACATGCACTAGTTGCTCTATTGTTTCTGGAAAAGCATTTTCATTTCAGTCTGGGATACCAGCCATTTTGTGAGTTCCTAAGACACGAATTGCATCGCTACGCTCACCTTGTCAGATAGGTTAATTGCTTCTGTTTATTGCCGAACACACGTCTTGCATAGGGAATCGTAGTGGTCGTAAATACGCTGGAAACAGCTTTTCTTATTAAAAAACCCACAACAACAGGCAATTGTTGGAATTTAGTACAGTTTTTTTTTTTTTTCCCACCGCAACTACAGGGGACAGGTTAGCTATTGTAAATTGTAGAACTTGATTTTATGTGGGGTTATTTTGCGGTGGTGGTATAGGTACTACTTTCAGAAAGTAGTTCATGGCAACCCGGATGCGTAGATGAAACCAGAAAGTAAGTAAGCTGAAGCCTAATATTAAGCCTTGCACAACTGTAGAATTGCCAGAATCGGAAGGGGGTAGGGGGACAACGGGCGGTGTGGTCGTTTTTCATCTTAAGTTTACATGCAAATTTGTAACTGCATGATGGAACACGACTGAACACACTAAACAACAGTTGCAATTTATCTTCGCATGTGCAATTACGTCTCCAAACAGAAGTTAAATTCTCAGAAAGACTGATGTGTGCTTTTTAACATTACACAATAAAGGTGTACCCCCTCAATGACACGTTAATGCGTTTTTCAATGGCCGTTATAGGAGTCACGGTACTAATTCAGTTCCCATAGTAAACCTATGCAAACACCATGATACTAAAAATTCAATAACTTAAAATTTCTGAGTGCCCATGATCAAACCTATATTTATCAGTATAGATGAAACCTGGATGTCAGCTTCTGTGTAGAGGAAAGGATATGAGCCGCGGCAATTTCTGGACCTGCCTGTGTTTGAAACATGTGCTTTCAATTCCGCACCAAAGAGTCAGGTGCTAATTTTAGTAATGAGTGTTCCAAACTCAGGACTGTTAAAGGACTGGAATTCCATCAATAAAACAATGTCTCTATTTTGTTTCACTTACAACTAGGTTAAGCTCTCAAAAGATTCTTTTTCCTAAAACATAACTTACATTATTAACCAATCCTGGCCACCCAAACCCATATATACTCTATTAAATGTTCACCCATTTCCAGCCTGGTTCCTATTTTTCCATACCATTAGTACCGTGTGTCCTATATCCACCCTTGATTTTCTTGACAGCTCAAGAATAGTAGTTTAATACATAAGTAAGCAATGTGCATAGTTCTGCTTGTCAAAGATTACATTAGTGAATATTAAATTATATCGCAAGTTCATTTTCACCTAAAGAGGAATGGTGCATTTCAGGCAACATTTAAATATATGAGCTTTATTTAAGAAAATCAGAAAAAATATTAAAATAAAGCTATCTAATAAGAATCATCTTTTTTTAATATCACCATTTATCTCTCTTCAATTTAATACTGAAATATATGACCAGCCTTGTCATATTATGTAATTAAGGAGTTAAAGGTCAAGGTGACCATTTACATGTACATGTATTATTACAGAAAAAGAGATTTAAATGACAAAAATTACATAAAAGTCCTCCTAGAAGACATATAATTTAAAACTAAAGTAAGGTAAACATGAGTCCATTAAAATGCAAAATATGAAGTTTCAAAACATTCACTGAAAGAAATTAGTGGGGTGCAAAGTCATGAGAGGTCATCCCCATTAAGCATGGTGGAAGTGACCTAAGTGATCATATCTGATGCATTATGTTTCAAAACACAACTAGGAAATATCATATTGCTTACTATAATTACTCTAAAGATGGTAAATTGCATAAATTTTATATATGTATTGCTTAGATATGAACCAAAGTGCAAAACACTCCACCTAACATAGTCAAATCAACACCCTGTTCCCCCTCCCCCCTTCTTGGCAGCAGTTGATATATCTGAATATGTGTTTAATATCCCACTGAAAGTCACTCTGTGATTTAGAAAAGGTATTACTTTTGCCTGTTATCCACAAATAGAACCATATGATTGCAATTATGGTAATGTTAATTACACCTGCATATGTGGAGTCACTGTATTGCTGTAGCTGTCTATAGGAGTCACGGTACTAATTCAGTTCCCATAGTAAACCTATGCAAACACCATGATACTAAAAATTCAATAACTTAAAATTTCTGAGTGCCCATGATCAAACCTATATTTATCAGTATAGATGAAACCTGGATGTCAGCTTCTGTGTAGAGGAAAGGATATGAGCCGCGGCAATTTCTGGACCTGCCTGTGTTTGAAACATGTGCTTTCAATTCCGCACCAAAGAGTCAGGTGCTAATTTTAGCAATGAGTGTTCCAAACTCAAGACTGTTAAAGGACTGGAATTCCATCAATAAAACAATGTCTCTATTTTGTTTCACTTACAACTAGGATAAGCTCTCAAAAGATTCTTTTTCCTAAAACATAACTTACATTATTAACCAATCCTGGCCACCCAAACCCATATATACTGTATTTTATGTTCACCCATCTCCAGGCTGGTTCCCATTTTTCCATACCATTAGTAACGTGTGCCCTATAGGTGCGTTTTACAGCTATAACGATAACGACACTGACATAGAACTACACATACATACATTAAAAAAAAAAAATAACTGTTGAACAGTTGAATTTTTCATTCCATACAACTGTCAGATCAACCACAATGTTTCACGTAAAAAGTGCATGACGCCATCGGACAGTACACCTCTGTTACATTGAGTGAGATTAATGCCATAATTCTATGCATGTATTTTCTGTTACTATATGCTGTACGTTTTATTATGCATTATTCTATTTTGTATTTTCTATTAGTATATGTTATGTATTTTATACAAGAACCTGAAGTATGTAAAAACATACTTAGCAAATATCCAGTAATAAATATTGGCAGACGGAAAGGTTAAATCTGTAATGTGCATCCTATACACAGAGAAAATGCAAAATAATTGCTGCAAAACAGAATAAACTAATAGAAAATACATGCACATAATTAAAATACATGCATATAATTAAAATACATGCACAAAATTAGCATACATGAATATAATTAAGGAAGTTATCTCCCTCTATAGTATTTTACATACTGTCATTTGTGATTCAGATCACTCCTGATTCACCTACATACTAACTTTGGGTCAGACGTTAGGTGTATTTAACAGTTCCGTCATATTTCTGCATATTTTGACTTCTATTTGCATATTTGTAAGATAATTAATAAATAATATAAGCCTTCCTGTACAATAACAAAGTTCTGATCTCGAGTGGATTTTTCCTATTCAACACCGATGATGCATAACAGGGGCTGATCCAGAAATATCGTTCAGGGTGAAGACCAAGCAAAAATATGGGGGCCCAACGAAAAGTAGCAGATAATCCTGCTGTCATGTATATGATTACGACATGCAATCAAATCAAAGAGGCGATCCACCAGTCAAAAAGCTATTTGACGTCACAAGAACGATTTGATGAAAGATAATTAGAATCCTTGGTATGCATCGGTCTAGTATAAGAAATTTCCATCCGAGGGTCAGACTTTTGCGTCTGGCGTGGGTGACGCAAAAATCTGATTCTGAGACATTCCCAACTTCGAAGTCAATCCGGTAGATTATACTTCAAATATATTCCGATAGTGCAGTTCGGACCACCTCGGACACTTTCAAGGCAAGGATTGATCGAGAAATTGCGAATGCCTGAACGTTTTGATTTCTTATCTTCTCGGTCCATTCAGTCGCAGAGATAGTCGAGATGGTAATATTTCGCTGAAATTTATGGCGAACAAAAAGTACGATTTACCTTAAATTACGGCGCCGACATAAATCATAGGCATATGTTTGTCTTACAGAAAAGTAGAAACGCTCCGAATCAACGTGCTGGTTAAATTTTCTATCCAACACCATTGCTTGATGAAAGATTATTTTTCTCACATTCCTGGGGGAAAAAATGAGGGTCGAAGTCAAAATAGCGTGTTGTAAATCTTGATACAACTTACGTATTTCCGTATCGCACGCCAATACGGGAATTATAAGGCGTTTCTATTGACCTCAACTTCTCATGTTCTTCGATGCACTAATCGAAACTCTTGTTTGACTTTCATTTAAGCTGTATAACTAAAGTCTTTGGAAAGCATTATAAAAATGTAGTATGTATTGAATACAGACCGCATTTGTATTTTGCTTCATGCCAGGGAAAGAAATAGATTGATACGACGTATCATTATGAAGTTGATGTTGTTGTTGTTGTTGTTGTTGTAGGGCTTAACGCCATTTTTCAGCACACGATAGGCTATACATGGCGGCCAGTATTAATGGTGGAGGAAGAAACCGGGAAATACCCGCAAAGAACCACCGACCCACGAGAAGTTACTGGCAAGCATTCTCACATATCCACATTCGCCGAATCCGAGACTCGAACCCACGCAGACAGAAGTGAGATGGCCGTGATCCGTAACGGAGAGCGCTTTAGACCACTCGGGGCCCCTTATGAAGTTGAAATGGTCTTTGTACAAAAAAGCAAATTAAATTGCAATTTTATGTCCAAATGATGCAATGAAAGAATTATAGATATTGATTCCATGAATTTTATATTCATTTTATGAACCAGTAAGCCTATCATATTGACCAGAGCTGATTATTATGAACCAATAAACCTATAATATTTGACTTGCGCCAGTTATTATAAACCAGTTAGCCATCATATTGACCTGAACCAATTATTATGAGGTTCAATGCTTTACAAAACTTCATATTCACCTCAGTAAGCGGCTATCACTTTCAATATTATTGATTATAAAAGGTATGAATAGTCACACAACTATTGACCTACATGCAACTCTTTCTTAACCCTATAAGTCTCAGCCACATGTCTGTATCACAGCCAGATTTACTCAGATTTTCATATGTATCACAACCTGATTTGCTCTGATACACATGTGTATCAAAGCCTGATTAACTCATATGTCTGTATCGCAACATGATTTATTCAGATACACGTATGTATCACAACCTGATTTACTCTGATACACATCTGTATCACAACCTGATTTACTCGGATACACATCTGTATCCTAGCCTGATTTTACTGAGATACATATCTGTATCACAGCCTGATTTATTCCGATACAGATCTGGTATCACAGCCTGATTTATTCACACACAGATGGTATCACAGCTTTGCTTACTCAGATACATGTCTGGTGTTGCAGCCTGATTTACTCCGATATACATCGGGCTTCACAGCCAGATTTACTAATATGCACCTCTGATATTACAGCGTGATTTTACACATATTTAGTATCACTTTCTGAATTAACCAGATACACGTCTGCTATCACAGCCTGATTTACACATCTGGTATTATAGATTGATTTACTCATATACACATCTAGTGTTACAGCCTGATTTACTCCTATACACATGTGCTATCGTAGCCTGATTTACTCCAATACACATTTGGTAGAATTTTTTTACAACCACTGACACAAGTCGGATTTTCGTATTATTAATACACACCCGAATCATTACCCAAGCTAAAGACAAAGAAACTACGCATATTTTTCTAACTAAAATTACTCAAAATCTAGCAACTAGTTTCATTTCCTTTATCAATTCAAACTCATAAAGCTCGCTTTTACTGCAGTGTAATGTCTGACGGTCCCCTCAATAGTTCCACGCGTATATACCAGCTTACTTGATATAAAATAATTCCCATGAAATTGGCAAAGGTATGCTGACATAGGTCTGACGACAAGAAAATATTGTTTTCCTTATGCATGTCAAATAGGTCAAGGACAATGTAACTCATAGGGATAGAAAACACTGGTGATGTTTAGGTTATGGAACTTGGAAAGATGTAAAATCGATGAATTAAATTTAAGCATCAAATAGCAAGAATAATAATATTTTGAAGATGATGATAATGCACACACACACACACACACACACACACACACACAGATATATATATATATATATATATATATATATATATATATATATATACATGTATATATATATATATATATATATATATATATATATATATAGTATGCACACTGTATCAATGATATACCACGAGATGTATAAAATTTTTCATTTAAAGGAAACGAGGCTTGCCGAGTTTCCTTTTAATGAAAAATTTAAACAACGAGTGGTATATCATTGATACAGAGTACATATTATGCATATATTTTATTTATATCACATACAAATACATATGTTTGCCCTTTGAACGGAGTTAAGATTTACTACAGGCAACTGTGTATTGTCCGAGAGAATGCACTCCTCACATCCCTGCCGAGTGTGTCCGCTACAAAATGTAGTTCTATGTCTATTGTGGCTATTCACAATCATCTTTGCATATTGATAAGTTATTTCCTTTTTTGAGTTTCTATTTTTTCTTCACATTGATTAAATCAATATAATACACACTTATGATTTAACATAAAAGATGTTTTGAATGAAGAAATTAGAGCATTACAAACACATGGTTAACTACGCCATTCACATGAACGCTCAGCGATTGACGTAACCGCGCATGGAAGTTAACGTGGAATAGAAACTAAGCGAAATGACGAACCAGCAAGAGGTAATTAAAATATTTTAATATATTTACAGTTGATCTAAGTCATTATTCTGCTTAAATATCAGTACTACCAAACATAAAACTCTCTCTCTCTCTCTCTC